>QJOB01000188.1:0-26194 GCA_004155035.1 Monosporascus sp. 5C6A | reverse complement strand
CCCCCCCCCCCCCCCCCCCCCCCCCCCCCCCCCCCCCGCCCCCCCCCCCCCCCCCCCCCCCCCCCCCCCCCGCCGTTCCTGCCAGTTTGTAAAACTTACGTATTATTTGTATTTCAATGTCTTGGATTCTTTTCGCTGCACGTGTTGAGATTAGGTGTGGCAAAAGGAATTGTTGATGGGGGGTTCACTAGAGCAACGGCGGGGTGGGCGCGTCAGGCCCACTGTTTTGTTGTGTACGTAGCCTAGACCTTCTGCCTCCCATCTTCAGAAGCAAAAACTGAAGAACAGAAGCAACCAAGATCAATCAGAGAACAACAACGGTACCCCGAATTGCGAAACCGCTTCTTCACAGCACGGTTGTAATTAAGTATCTATACCGGGCGAGAGATTTCTGGCAAGTTCTTTCGCAAATAATCTAACAGTGGCGCTGTAAGCAACCTAACTCTTATCTCTATATCATATCGACAACCTACCCCACTATTCATGAACTCAAAATCGTAACAAGGGACCCATCTTTTAATGTGGTCACAACCTAGTATGGATAACTGATTACTAATTACTGGCAGCATTCTGGCGTGGATCTATGTTGTATTGTTGGAGAGGACTGATCTAGTCCGTAGGCTGTCGCCCTTCCATACATAATTACTAGCTCAAAGCATAAGCGGTGGACAAAGCATGTCGCAGGCTGCATCCTGCAACCTGCATCTACCAACGATAAGCACCTAAAAGCATTGAATGCCGACAGGCCCTTTTATGGCAGGTAATATCGCTTAAAAAATCCAAAACCGTATTTCAAAGCATAAAAATTAATAAAAAGGTTAAAATTACATTTATATACAGTGATAGCTGGTTTAATTAACTTATTATTAAACTTATAAAATTTGCAAATACGATACTTTTTGCAAAAGTATTAACAATATTACAAAATGGGTTTTAGAGTTTATATCTCTAGCGATCAAAAAGATAAGTTTTTTTTATAGAAAAATCTCCGAAAATAATACGCCAAAATGGCCGAATACGCCAAGATATACGACAGCAAACTTTTGATTAATACCTAACAAGAATACCGAAAAAGGCTAAAGTAAGCCGCGAAATTAGCTAAAAAGCTAAACGAATAGATTATAAAATGGCAAAAGATCATGGCTTAGAGGTAGCAATATAGCTGTTACAAACAAGGGTTCTTGCCCAAAAGGGCCAACCTGACAGGCCTAGCGCAAGCACTCCAACGGCTAAACCCCGGCTGAGGAGACTTGGCTTTACTAGGTAATTTAGGTGATCTGACGGATTGATCAGATCATATAAATCATATAGATCCACGACACACTTACCAAAGACAGGATGGATATATAATGGACCAGTTTTTTATATAAATAGCCTCTGAATAATTTTGCTTTTTAGCTATCAATTTAAACTTTTAACTAAAAATAACTATACCGTTCTTTAATTAAAGGAAAAATACCTTAAATCTTTTTAACGAACACATTAAATTATTCCTTGTTTTATTGTTATCTGCAAATCAAGATTTTTTTCGGATACTGTTTATATTTCTAGGTGGATGTATAACAGGTTCGTTATATTTTGATAACTTCTTAATTAATAGCCGACAAATAATTTAAGGCCTAGTTGGGCGTAAATTTTCCTAAACTTAATAAGGAAGATATTACAGAACGACGTTCAGAAGATAGGTAGTATATCTAATCCCCGTTACTAGCTAGTAAAGGATTAGTAATAAGATTAAACGATCTACCCCTTATTAAAAAAATACTCCAACTTATCGACAACATGGCGTCCTTTACGACTCGAGCCTAAGGCGAACCCTTTTCCGCCTAGCAGCAGTTTACCCCTTCCCTTAAAGATATTATCAAGGTACGAAGCGAGTTAAAAAGTGAGGAGGAATCTAAAAAAAAAAAGCCCGAGGCCGAAAAACCAGAACCTAAGGGTAAAGAAAAGAAACTTACGGTAGAAGAAAGGATAAGTTTCTTAGCAGCAGAACTTCGAACGTTAAAAAAGGAAAATGTTAAATTTGCCTAAAAAAAAGGGAAAAAGCTTCTGTTTTACCCTTGTTAAATTTTGACCCATATCGCGAACTTTTTATCCCATTTCCCGGGTATTACAGGATGCCTGAAGTTAAGGGGTATAAACCAGCTGCTTTTAAACCTTATAATGGATTTACAAACGTGGAAGGGTTTTTAATTTAAGCCCGGATTTATTTTAAATTCTACCAGAATTTCTTAATAAAAGATTATCAGAAAGTACTGGCTATTTCCCAAGTACTTACAGGGAAAGTTTTTTTATAGTTTGAGCCAATTTTAAGAAACTACCTGAAGAATTATTCCAGAAACTTATCAGATATTACAAATTACATCTTTAGCAATTATAAGCATTTCGAAAATAAAATACGAACCTTATTTGGAAATACCGACAAGGAGCAGCATGCGATAAAACAATTGCATTTGTTACGACAGATTAAGTCAGCTGCAAAATATACGACCGAGTTTAATCGTTTAACCGCTGTTTTGCAGCTGCCTGCAAGCGCGTTGTTTTATTTATATTACGACGGCTTAAAACTTTAAATTAAAGACGAGATATACAAAGTACCCAAAACAAGATTTTTTAAGGAATATACAGACCAGGTTATTATCGCCGACCGACGCACCTTTAACAGGTACCTCGAAAAGAAAGGATTTAATAAGCGAAAGGACGAGAGGAATTCGAGTAACCGAACTCAGAAAAAAAAGGACAGACCTTAAAAGGAAGCCAGCTTAACTTCGAAAAATCTCAAAATAAACAAGTCCAACATAAAATGTTTCAACTGTGGCAAGAAGGGCCATTACAAAAACGAATGTCGTTCCCCAGCCAAAAAAGATACCAAAAAGGGAAAAATTTCCCAACCTTAAAGGAAATCCCAAAGAAAACCTTAAAAAAAGGTACGAATAGCAGAATATAAATCAGATAACGAGAAGGAAAAAAAGGAGAAAAAAGTTAGCACCGCTTCCTTTTAGCAAGAATTTACCATTGCCATAACGAGTTAAAGTTAGAACGGCAACCCAAAGTACGAACATTGCCTAACCTGCCAAAATCGGATTGCCAAAGCCTGCAAGTATCATTCCGGATAAACAGCCTCCAGAATAACTATAAAGCTAGGATATGTTTATCATTTGGATAAACAGAAATGCAAGATTTACAACAAAAACGGCCAGTTATAGCCAGACTTTAGCAATTACGGATAGTTATCCCCCGAGCTTTATAAGCTTTCCGAATACACGGTATACCCAAAACCCGACAGTACCAGAATATAACAAACAAATAATTACCATCTTTTTAACTTTTTTACCTGCTATAATCATGGTTATTTAACCTATTTACGAACCAAAGAAGATAACGATTGTTGGCCCGGTTAGGATGAGGAAATATCCACTAAGCTAGATAATAAATGCAGATATACGGAAACTTCCCGATAGCCAGAATACCCTAGGTTTTGCTACTTACACCCAAAATCCGAGCAAAGTCAAAAGGCCATAATATAAGGATGCATGTATTATTTACCCATGCTGTATATAATACATAAGACCTTGGTAACAGGATTGGACCCACGAGAGGATATAGCCCAGTTAAGTTTCCCTTTACCTAAGGAAAAAAAACCGACCTAAGTTTATACAGTACCAAAACCTTAGTGTTAGTATGGCAGACGAACTTGGTTTAAGTGCATAGACGATTATTGTTCCAAGCACGCGGTTAAAAAGACTTGCGAATGGAAACACTTCTAACATAGTCAACCCTACCAATCAAAAAACCTTAAAGGCTTTCGATATTAAGGCATCGAAAAGCCTGCCGATACAAAACCTTATACGAAACCAGAACAGGACTTAAAAATTAAATCGAGATTTTTTTATATTATGGAAACAAAACATTTAAGGCCATAATTAACTTAGGAACAAAAGGAAATTTCATCTTACCAGTTGTAGCAGAAAAATACCAGATCCTTTGGAGGTATAAGTTACAGTTTTACAAATTACGCACCGTTAATGGAAGCCTGTTTACCTACGAAAATGGTCGAGTTTTTAAGGAAATAAAAAAACTTCAAGTTAAAATATAAGGACACTTAAAGAAAATTATCCTTAACATAACCGACATTTCAGAACACGATATTATCTTAAAAATACCATAGTTTCGTTCTAGCAATCCACGCATTAACTGGAAAAAGCAAATACTTTCCTGGGAAAATAAAAAAGATTAAAGGATTTACTATATTATCAAAAAAGTACGAATTCCAGATTAAGATGCCACAATATTTCAGGAATATAAAAGATTCAAAAAACTGTTCAAAAACAAAGAAAACCACGAGCTACCTCTTTATGGTTAATGGGATTATCGGATACCTATTAAGGAAAGACACCATCCTAAGTTTCATAAAATTTACTATATAAACCCAGAAAAATCAAAAGCCTTATGGAAAAACATACAGTTAAACCTAAAAAAAAATACATTCAGTTTTTTAATTCGCCCGCCGGTTACCCCGTCCTTATGATTCCAAAAACAAAAAACGGCAAGCAAAGAATTGATAAAAACGGAGACCCGGTCTTCAGAAAAATAATTAACTACAAACAATTAAATAACATCACAATCAAAAACGGCTACCTTTTAACCTTCATAAATACCCTAAAAAAAACGCTAATAAAACCAAATGGTTTACCGCATTTAACCTTCGAAATAGCTATTATCGCATCAAAATGGCCAAAGGCGAAAAATGGAAAACAACATTCAAAACAATACATGGACTTTATAAATACAAAGTTATGCCAATAGAACTCGCTAACGCTCCCGCAAGTTTCCAACGTCTAGTTATAACCACTTTCAAACAATTCCTAGATAAATTCGTATTTGTCTACCTCGACAACATTCTTATCTATTCCGAAACGTTAAAGGAATACAAAAAGCACGTTACTTAAATGCTTAAAACATTAAATAAAGCAAACATTCGAGTTAATCCAGTTAAAAGTATATGGCATATACAGAAGCTGGACTTTTTGGGATTTACCCTTACTCCCAGACAAATTCAGATCCAACGCTTCAAGTTGGAAGCAGTTAAAGACTGGCCCATCCCTAATAAAGCAACCGTTACAAACATCCGACAAATTTTAAGATTTACGGGTTATGTACGCGGCTTAATCAAAGGATATGAAAACATAGTTAAACCATTAACGAAACTTACCATTAAGAAGTACGTCGGAAAGGAGTTTAAATTTCCAGAGGAAACCAAGGAAATATTTCGAATATTAAAAAATGCGATTACCAGTGGACCCGTTATAAGGATACCCAATCCAGACAAAAAAAAGCGCCTAAAAACGGACGCTTTAGATTATGTATTAGGTACCGTCCTAAAACAACTAAAAGATAACAACAAATAGTACCCAGTGGCGTATTACTTTAAGGCATTTCGAGATGCAGAACTTAAATATCCGATCTATAATAAAAAGTTACTAGCAATTATTAACGCCTTCAAAAAATAAAAACTTTTCCTCAACAGAACGAAAAAACCTTTCGACATCTACTCTAATTATAAAAATCTTACTCGATTTATAAAAATATAAAAACTAAACAAATAATATAAAACTTGGATAATCTTCTTGTCAAAGTTTAACTTCAAGATTTACCATATCAAAAATAAAAAAAATATCCAAGCGGATATCCTGAGTCGCAAAGGTAATTACGACTCTAAAATCCCAAAACGCCATATGTAAATGTTACAGGCTGCGGAAAATAGCACTTTACAATTATACGTAATCCTAAAACAACTTATACCAAAACTTTTGGCACAGTTTAGAAATTCCTACGATCCAAGCGAACGGAAAAAAATAAAGCAATTAAAAGGGCAGTTTAAGGACCAACTTTTGTACTATGGCAAGATTTACATACCAAAAAAACGACAGAAGCAGTTTATTAAGGAATTTTACAAAAACCTTTTATATAAACATCAAGAAATCTTCAAGATTACTAGGCGACTAAAAGAAAGGTACGATTTCCCTAAACTTCGCCGGGTAGTTAAATAAGTTATTAAGGACTGTAACATCTACAGCAAGGCAAAAACAACCCGACATAAGCCCTATAGCTTATTGTAACCTACAAACATCCCCGATAAGGCATAAAATACCATCGCTTAAAATTTCATTATCGGTCTACCCTTATCGAAAAACCCCGTTACTAAAATCGAATATAATGGAATATGGGTAATCGTTAATAAACTTACCAAATATAGGTACTTTTTACCCTTTAAAGGAAGTACGATAGCAAAATAGTTGGCGTACGCCTTTATACGACATTACCTCGACAAATACGGAATACCAGAAAGGATTATTTCCGATAAAAACAAGTTATTTATATCCAAGTTTGGCATTAACTTTTTTAAACAAATCGGTACCAAACTTAAGTTTTCCATAGCCTACTACCTACAAATAAATAGGCAGATTAAACGACTGAATTAAACCCTAGAACAGTATCTCAAAAGTTATGTTAACTACCAACAAAACAACTAGGTAAAGTTTCTACTACTTGCTTAAATAACCTACAACACCTTTATTAACGAAGATATAGGCATGTCCCCTTATACAGCGATATATAAACACGAAGCAGAAACCCAACAACCGGAACAATAACTAAGCAAGGCCCCTAAAATCGCTACAATTGCATTACGAACAAAGATAATCGTAACAAAAGTTAAAACGATCCAAGCCCGTTTATAAATTAAACTATAATTTCTACAATAACAAATAGCCCAGTATTACAACAAAAAAAGAATTAAAGGATTAATCCTATCGAAAAAAAACAAGATCTACTTGCTACGGCAAAAACCTAATGCAACTTTAAATATCTCATAAATCAAAACGAAAAAGCCGAACGACAAGCTCGAATTTAAGAAACTCGGCCCTTTTAAGATTAACGAGGTCATTTCCAAAACCAACTACCGACTGTTACTACTTAAAACAATGAAAATATATCCCGTTTTCCACATTTCCCTGCTTAAACCAGCATTTAAGAACGCCCCGTTAGAAAAAAAACCTAAAGCTGGAAGACAAAACCGACGAATACGAAATCGAAAAAATACTAAATTCCAGGATAGTCAAAAACAAAATCCAGTATTTAGTTAAATGGGAAAAATACTCATACGAAAAGAATACATGAAAACCACTCAACCACCTGACGAACGTAAAGGACCTGGTTAAGGCGTTCCATCGCCAAAACCCTAACCGACCGTTTCCAGCGTAACCAAGGTCGCAGGCAACAAAGGTCCCCCGTCAAAATCTACCCCAACAACGTTCCAGTCGAAAAAGAATGCCTCCGTTATAGCGTTTATTTCGGAAGCAAGCTGCGCTTGCTCCGCCTCCATGCGACGCTGCTTTTTTTCTAACTTTTCTTGTTTTTCCATTTAATCCAATTTATAACCTTCCTTCAAAATGGCAAAAGCCTTTTTTTATAAAACGTCTTGTTGGAAACGCAAGCGTTTCAACCGACCAAAAATTCCATTAATTTATTTTCCACTTTACGTTATTCTTTTTACAAACGCTTACGTTCCTTTCCAATTTTTACCAAGAAGTTTATATTTAACATGTCGCAAGCCGAACGTTAGTAACGGATGCAACAACCACAACTTGGAATATCCGTTACGAAAAAGCAGTCGAGTTCTCCAAGACGAATACAATTCGAACAGAAAACGACCTTGAAACCAAACTTCTCGATAAAGTTTGCACGGTTGTCGCGTATTTCGCGTTGGTTTAATCGAGATTTCCTTTTTTCTTTCTGGATACGGCCTGTCATAATGAAGTCAGCTGAAAGGTAACAGAACTCCCTTTAACTACTAAGGTGGCTACTTACAGTTTTTATTTTTAGGATAAAGATCCTTAAAGAGGGGAAATAATGTTACAAACAAGGGTTCTTGCCCAAAAAGGCCAACCTAACAAGCCTAGCACAAGCATTCCAACGGCTAAACCCCGGCTAAGGAGACTTGGCTCTACTAGGTGATCTAGGTAATTTAACGGATTGATCAAATCACATAGATCACATAGATCCACGACACACTTACCAAAGACAAGATAGATATATAATGGACCAGTTTCCTATGTAAATAGCCTCTGAATAATTTCGCTCCTTAGCTATTAATCTAAGTTCTTAACTAAAGGCAACTGTACCGTTTTTTGATTAAGGGAAAAGTACCTTAAATCTCTTTAACGAACACATTAAATCATTCCTCGCCCTATTATTACCTGCAAATCAAGACCCTTTTCGGATACTGTTCATACTTCCAGGTGGATATATGACAGGTTCGTTACAATAACGTCCCAGAGACAAAAATGACAGTTATATAGGTTAACAATTTATATACAGCTTTAGCTTCTATGTAAAGACCTAGATAACCACCTTCTAGATAGTAAAAAAGGCCGAGATCGACAGTGGAACGATTAGTTACTAAAAGATAACGGTTAATATTCTAGATTACTAGATTATAATCCATTCTTTTTATATATTACGAAATTTCAAAATATCGTTACCGACTTTTTACGGGGCTCCTGCAAACCCTGCTGATTAAGATGATCCTAATTAGGAAGATAACAAACATTTTAACCGTTAACCGCAAGGAAGAACCCCTAGACAAAGGCCGAAACGAGGCAATTGTAAAGTGTGACGGCTGGGCTAGTTAACCAACTATTAAACCTAGTCGTGCGGGTTTATGTTAGCAGTAATCTGTAAGAAACTAAGTAATAACGATAAACTAGTTACCTCTGATAATAACAGATAACCAAGGGTAATCGAGGTAATTAAGTTGTATTACAAGCTGGTATTATCTAAGTTTAAGGAAAAGTAATAAACGTATTTATTATTTCTGTTAATCAATAGTATTTTTTACCGATTACCTTAGATTACGATTAATTATTGTTACCGTCGTAATTACCAATAATCCCATTACTGTAATTATTTCTAATTAGCGGATCTATCGTAATTACAAATTACATAATCCGAACTTATGGTCGGAGTTTGTCTTTTTGCAATTTCCGACCGTTTTAGAAAAGCCAAGCCTTGCTAGGTTATAATACGATTTCCTTTTTTCCAGAATTTTTGCCCTTTAAAATTAATTTGTTTGTTTATGATTTCGGTAAATAATTTCCTTTTTTTATTTTCACTTTTTTAAATAACTAACATGTTTAATCGAAAAGAAAAGATTCGTCGCAAACCTCGTTTTTTCCACCGTTCGCCGTATTAAATTCGTCACGGCCGTTAACGATTTTGGTTTTGAAGTTATACCTTGTTCTTAGTACTTTTCAAAAAGGTTAAAATGTAAGATACTGGAAAATATGTCGCGATATAAGGAATGTATTTTCCGGGATCATTTTTGTAATAGTACCGGCGTGCTG
Source organism: Monosporascus sp. 5C6A (assembly GCA_004155035.1). Classification (NCBI taxonomy): domain Eukaryota; kingdom Fungi; phylum Ascomycota; class Sordariomycetes; order Xylariales; genus Monosporascus; species Monosporascus sp. 5C6A. Next base: position 16,790 of record QJOB01000188.1, on the reverse strand, counting down.
GTCTTTCCTTATAAAGCATCCCTCGTAAATACTAACGCTTCGAACGGGAAAGACGTTTGCGAAAAAGCGTCTTTTGAAGCTTTAACAGCGTTATTTGGAAATGTAACGTTAGCATTAAAAGAAAATAAATAAAGCCTTAATCCGTTTAATTCGGCTGCGCAAGTAAAAGGCTTTAGCGCGTTCGAAAGGTGTTATTATAGTTCAGTAATCTTTAATTATTAAACGAACTGGAAAAAAAAGAAAAACGAAAATAAGCAGAACGAAAACTAATGCCGTCGCGTTAATATACGTCCCTGACCTGGTGGACTGGTTAAGTATTAAGAATATCGACTGGTTTAATACCGACAGTATCGATTAAGATGTTATAGCTGGCGATTCCGGCGTTATCGGTAAAAGCTCCTTAGGAAACCCTAGGCGTTTATAAGATTTTTAACGAGTTTCCAGGTATTTTCGGAGTTTAAGTAGTTTTTCTATATAACCAAGTATTCAATAAGTTCGTCTTTTTTGCGTATATCTAGGATTTTTTCTGCCTCGTATACCGGTATATCTTCTTTTGCCTTATCCTCTCGTTCCGTACCAACTTTGATGGTATCTGCTACTAACTCAAGTAAAGAAATATAAAAGACTAAATGGAACTTAACCTTTGGAAGTAACTCTGATTCGTAATTGTTTTCTGAAATTTTCTTGGTAACTTTATATAGGCCGATATACTTGAAATCGAACTTTTGGTTTAGGCGTTTAGTTTTGAATGTTTTTAGTAGTTAAATAAACTATATCCCCCTTTAAAAAGGTTAATCCCTTTAATCTTTTCTGGTTAAGATTTTTTTTATTTGATTATATACAAATTCGAGTTCTGTTTTTATTTTTACGTATAGTTATTTAAGTTGTTTTAACGTTAAAATGGCCTTAACATTAACTAAACCGTTATCGCGTATCTCTTTGTAAACTTCCGATATAAAACCAAAATTAATATTTATTAAAGTTATTTTAATAATTTTATAATAGCCGGTATTATAAACCAACTGGGTTATTAGTAATTTCTTAATTTAATTATTTTATTCGTAATTAATGTAATATTAGAAGTAGGTTTTAAGGGTTTGGTTTAATCGTTTTATATGTCCGTTTGTTTAAAATTTAAATACGTTGGATAACTTATAGTTTAGGCTAATTTGTGCTCTAATGCCTTACCAGAATTTAAAAGTAAACGTAATTCCTTTATCTGAAATTATTTTTATTAGTAATTTATGTACGTTAAAGATATATCGGAAAAAGATGTATATTATTTATTTTGCGTCGGTATTCTTATTGTATAATAAAAAATAAGAAAATTTCGTAAATCGGTTAACGATAACGAAAATACTGTTATAATATACTCCTGTCGCTAGGTTTTCGGATAAAGAAAGTTTAATAATAAAATCTATAATAATCGAATCCTATAGTTGTTATAAAATTAAAAATGGTTACAGTTTTCCGTAAGGTTTGTACCGTAAAACTTTTGCTTTAATATAAACGTCGCATTCCCATTTGACTTTCTATACTGCTATTTTCATTTTAAGCCGATCACATAACCTTAGATCATCGTCGGATCTTATTTTCCTAAAACTCTAACCGTTCTTGGAAAAGCCAAGCCTTGTTGGGCTATAATATTTAAACCCTTAACATCGCATACCCAGGTCCAGAACTGGGGTACGAAGCGCTTAGAATATATAATTAAGAAGAAAGCAACTACAATACGAAATAACGCTAAGTTATTTGCGTTTTAATCCTATATATCTTCAAAGCTGCAATATACCCATATAACCGTACTTACAAATACGCTCTTTTTTAGCAGACCCTATATAAGGTTTATTATATTTACTTAGCATATAAAAACGGCGTTATAATACTTAATTGCAAGCCTTAAAAGGTTTATTTACGAGCTTAGGGCTATATGGCCTACGCTATAACGACCGCTGCTATGAAAAAAAAAAACTTTAGAAATAAAATTCTAAAACATAAATAGGCTTCCTTGTCGGTTACCGATTAATGAACATATACGAAATTTGAAACCCGTTAACGAAACAAAGTTATTATTATTAGAAACGTACAAGTTAACGAAAAGGCTACCTTTGCAGGTAATATCAAAGAACTTAAAAATAACCTCTTCCACGTTACCGAAAACGAGCTATAGAACCTACTCCAACAGGTCCACATACCTGATTAGGCCAATAGCCACCCTATACATATACAAGAAAAGATAAAAACCTAAGTGGAACAATTCAATTACCGGTTGGGCAGGAGGAATGGCTTCAAAGTAGCACCGGCGTCCAAAAAGCGTACGGGATAGGGAAAAACAAACCTGCTCGCAAAAAGCGGATCATCCTTATACGACCGCTCTGTGCTCTGGGTTGCCAAGCCCAGCGCACGGACTAGCGGAAGCGCTTGCGTTTCCAATCGGCTCCGGGACCAATCGAAAATATCGTGTACTTGTACCTAATTGACTTGTTACCGTAATGACCCCTATACGGTTTTTCATCCGGCCCGCCTGTGGGTGGTTTTTAGGAGGTGCTCTCCGGTCGCATTGTTATACTGGCCTTTTTTTGAATTGAATGATTTAATTAGTTATTGTCAGCATTCAGTGCTTTCAGATGTTTCCAGCGGGTGGGTCCAGGCCGCAGGATGCAAGCCTGGGACCCTTTGTTCGCAGAGCACCCTTTGATTACCTAATCGTATCCGACTGAAGGCCTACAAGGCATCAGATGCATTGGGCTTGGTCTGTGCTGAACTATGACTTTAGCCAACCAATGCATTCCGTTCATGCTGCGCGCAGCGGACCTTTTTCTTCCATTTTAAGGTGCACACAGTAATACAGTTATCGAGACATTGTATTCTGCTGCCTTGTGGCCTTCCGTGGGATATGTAAGGGCGGTGGCCTACGGACCACCAGATTCCTACGTGCGATCACTGTAACTGCTAACAGTTATCCAGTAGATTTAAAAACTTTTATTTAAGCAAGATAGAGTTGTTCGTCTGCCGACTTTGATGTAATTCATTTGCATCTCCCGCCCACAGTGACTTTCCCACACCGTACAACCAGACTTTAGTTCAACAAACAATCATGAAGTCACTTCTCCTACCAATGCTGACTCTTCGCGCTGCTCAGGCTGCCGCTAGCCCGATCACCCAACAACAGCCTCTGGCCCAGTTTGAAGTCATGGCCGAACCAGAGGGCGCGTTTAAGGTCCCCGGGCACAACAACGCTACTTACGGCCCGGTGCCGAAAGTGGACCAACTTTTCCAGGTCGAGTTCCTTGAAATCGCTCCGTCGCCTATCCCCGTGTATGACACAACGTCTTTTTCCTTCTTCCTAACCTTACATGCCTACAGATCTTCGACGCTGAACTTGCTCATAGTTGATACAGAACTCCCGCTAACATATTTTCCAGCGACCACTTTTTCTTCGTCTTCCTCCGCGGCGAAATCCCTTCACGTAAGAAAAGGGATGCGGAGCATCTTGACGGCCTCGCCAACGCAACCCTCAGTTTCACCCTCTCCGTTGCTTTCCCGGACGGTGAGCGTGGGGACCCCAAGACCTATACTATACCCCTCCGCACCACGGCCTTCGGTGACAAAGGCCACATCTCGATCCGCGATGCCGAGGGCGCGTTCGTGGACTACATAACCAGCAGCGGCCGTAACGACATCGTGACCGACTTCTCGATTCCGAGCGTGTTCCTAAGGACGGGGTTGTGGACTTTTGAAGTCGAGGCTAGACTTGGAGATGGGACTTGCTTGTTTGCCATGTCGTTGACGCAATGGTTAGAGGGGCGGCCTTGGTAGTCGATGAGTCCTGTTAGTGCTGCTGATTATCAGCCTGATGCGAGAGACTTCAAAAGGGGCTCGGATCTGGTCTACCACTATCTCATACAATTACACCTTGAACTGCCGGGAGCATCAGGGTGTGCATGAATGCTCAGGCGAGTGTTTACGTAACAATCACCTTTAAGGCGGGCACAAAATGATAGGGATCGGTTTGTTCTCATCACTGCACTCTGCCATATGACCGCCTATTTCGAATGCCTGACCGACTTCGGATACCACGGGTCGTCATATCTGCTAACCGCGTCTTGTTAGCGAATTATATGCCGAGTTCGGCACCAAATGGATATATCTCGCGGCTCTACTTTATTGGAGTTTGGGCCTATCGGTTCAGCTGGTGGATTGGAAGATGGAATCAGCTCGTCCTTCAGGCCACCCCCAACCGGTCTCGTATCCACGACCTCGTGCAGACAATGGTTGACAGACAGCCGCATGCGCGAGCCGCGTCGCCGTAGGATGGTGAACTATCCTATGCGGTGTTGAGCTAAGCTGCTTGCCGGTTAGCCTACCATTTAGTCAGCCTCGGAGTTGGGCCAGAAGTGGCTGTCGGCGTGTGTGTGGATAAACGTCATGGGCGATAGAGAGGGATCTAGACGGGCGCTATCGGCAGCCGAGGAGCAGCTCCGTGCCGCGTATGCCGAGGTGCTTGGCTGCCACATGGACGACATAGGCCCTGGTGACCATTTCATCCAACTGGGAGGTGACTCTGTGGCAGCAATGCATGTTATCGCGACGTGTCCCCACCACCTCTGTCCGAGACTTGTTGCAGAGACAAAGCATCGCGACTCTGTCTTCGTGTGTGGAAACAGCGACCGAAGGTGACACATCTCATGGCTTGAATGGAGTGTCAGGAGTCATGCCGTGACGGACATCCAGGAGTGGATGTTGAACTATCACGTCGCTCACTCAGATGTCGGCATGACTTATTTCGCGCTAGGTGCAACAAAGTCGTTGGTAGGCGAGAGGGTGGCGCATGCATGCAGGAGGCTACTCACTACCATCGAGGCCCTACACACGGGTTTTGTTGTTGAGGACGGAAAATGGAAGCGGGTCGTGCTCTCGGCGTTTAGACCAGATATTCAAACATATACCACGGATGCCACGATCGACGAATGGACCTAGGATTTTATACAGCGCCAGGGATTCAAACCTCTCGAGCCCGGACGACCGCTAGCAGACATTGCCATCTGCACTACCAGAAAGCAGAGTGGGGAACATCGCACCCTTTTCCGCCTCTCTCACGCCCTGCGGGACGGCATGTGCATACCGAAGTTTCTGGTCGACCCTCCAGGACCTCTATCAGAGAGGCCAGACCAAGTTGAGAAGCGCCGAACTCCGGAGGCATCCTGATACTAGACCAGCCTTCTCAAGGATGCAGTAATAAGGCCTATTGGACACACCATACCTCAAGATAAGGAACTGTCACACTTACTAGGAAGCAGCTGCACAGCTCTAGAGGTTATATTGACGATATCTAGGAGTCTAAGAAGCGGTGATCCCAGTTGGTGTGGGTGATCCACTGATATAGGGCTCTAGGGCTCCGGAACGGATCAACGTTTGTCCCGAATGATCCCTGAGGTCTAGAGGGGGGTGCCTTTTTCTATGGCAGGAGCTATGTGTGGCCGGCCGGAGTGATAGGTCCCAAGACGGTGGAACTAGGCCAGAATCTTCTCCAGGGCACGACCTGCGCAAACGTCATTAAAGCGGCGTGGGCCATTGTGCTGGCTCGACACGCGAAGCGCGACGACGTTGTGTTCGCAGACCTTGTCTCTGGCCCTGCCAGGGGTGATCTGTCTGTTGCTGACGCGGTGGGCTGCTGTTCGACTCACATGCTAGTGCGCGTTAGACCCGACCCGTCGTCGACGTATGCGGACCTCGTGTACGCGGTGCGAAAACAGCAGCTGCACAGCATCCCCTTCGAGACGTCTGGGTTCAGTCGAATCGCCCAGCATTGCACAGACTTACCTATAGGTACCGTGACTACATCTTGGGTCAACCATATGCCGACACGTATTGCGGGAAGTAAACTCGAGATTGGGGGCACTGAATATACAGTCTGCCAGTCAAAGCAAGAGGAGAAATACTGGACCTTCAGCGAAACGGGAATTTCCTGGCTACACATCGACACCAGCCCTGAGTTCATTCTGGCGTATGCTGTCGAAAAGGTACCTGAGCAGGTTGCCCAACGGTCTCTACGACGGACTCGTTCCCCACCCTTGAGCGAGTTTCTCACATCACCCAAGCCTTGATTGGGAGGCAACTGTCAGGAAGCGTGAGCGATACGGCCTGAGGCGGCAGGGATAGTGTTGGGAGGGTCCTTGGGCGAAGGAGAAGCGGCCCGGAGTAAGTCTTCGGGTTGGATTAATTTGAGTGGTAGGACGATTTCGCGGCTTTTGTGTCTGACTCGGAATGCTGATTCATCATGGAGGAGTACAAGTACCTTTTCTTTTCCTTTTTTCAGTTCTATAAGTCTGCTTCCACACCTGCGAAATGCGGCTGGGGCAATAGCAGAGGGGAAGATAAAGAAAAGAAAAAGAAAACCTTGCCACCTACACATCTACGCTGCCCCCGTATCTCTCTGTATCGTCACGTTAGTTGGGTGACTTATGCGTACAACTGCAACCGGGACTCTGGAGCACTGGGTTAAAAATGAGGTGGGCATCAGGGTCGCAGCATTTTCACTACATACTTACTCTACTTCTAGTTTCGCCGAAAGAATAGTGGGATTCAGCTCTCAGCCCCACAGAGCCGGCACCCCACTACGGACCTTCACGCTATTGCAAAGAAGTCTGGGGTCCCCACGGAGGGCTCAGCATTGATCCTCCAGTTTTCTTAGCCTTGGCATAACCAAGCAACCTATCGTATTCTGCGTTCGCTGGTTTTGGCCCGGTGTCAATCTCGCTTAATCAGTCGCTAACCAGCCTTGTGCTAGCGGCTTCCTCATGAACATACACGTACACAAGGAGAGCACACCGAATTTCTCTTAAACAACTTCTGTACCTGCTTGCTTCTACTTCCTCCGACAACCAGCAAAACTCATCAACTGTTTGCCCATTTTGCGCCCTCGTATCCTGCATCCACCCCAATCCCGCTACAATCCCACTTCCTTCGTCCTCAAGCCAGCATAATGTTTGCCCCAACCAAACTCGGCAGTGCCATTGCCCGTCGCGGTGCCGTTCAGTCTGGCCGCTTCATGTCCACCACGCGGGGTAAGCTCCATCCAATTCCCTACTTGATCCACGAAACGACGGGTTTCCTCTACGCGCCATCATCTAACTACTTAATCTAGCCCCAGCTTTAGTTCCAGTCCGCATCCCGAGCTCCATCATCCATCAAAACCGTCAGCCCGTCGCCGCCCATAATGGCCTTCTCCTCAGCAGCGCCCGCGGCACCCTGAGCTCCAGCATCGCCCGTGGTGTCATGCAATCCCGAGGCGTTGTTGCCGAAACGACGGCCGCCGCTCTGCTCGCTGCCGCCAAAATGCAGGGTGCTGGTCTTGCTACCATTGGCCTCGGCGGTGCTGGTATTGGTATCGGTACAGTCTTCGGCGCCTTGATCCAGGGTGTAGCTCGCAACCCGGCCCTTAAAGGTAAATGTTCCTCAACGATACATTTTCCTAAACATGTGTACTAACATTTTTCTTTTTTGTCTAACAGGCCAGCTCTTCTCGTACGCTGTCCTCGGTTTCGCCTTTGCCGAAGCCACGGGCTTATTCGCCCTAATGGTGGCCTTCCTCCTCCTGTACGCCTATTAGATGTGGTCTAAAGCACGGCGTATCGTACTTTTAGCGGTACTTGTCAAAGTATAGGTGCTTGTATAGACTGTGGGGTATAGAGCGGAGCTACCTATGGTACTTTAGAATAAATCAAGCTTTACCACTTGAACAAAACTGTGCCATCATATCATCAACAATCGTTCAATCGTTCTGCCGCGTGTCTCCACGGATTTGTCCAGGTTCATTAGGAGCGTTGGATCTAAGGGGTGCCCATGTGGTGATCTTCTGTTGGGCACGGAAAGATCAAAGCGTATATCTATGGGAAAAGGCCCCCTTTAAAGCTTCAGGGGTCATCCGTGAACTCCAGGGACCATTCGGAACAACGTCCTTTTCCGAGCCCTAAAGCCCTATATCAGTGGATCACCCACGCCAAGTGGGATCACCGTTTTCTAGCTTCCTACTTAGTAGATGTAATGATCAGGTTGTCCCTCAAGAGCTATGCAGCTGCTTCCTAGTAAGTGTGACAATTAGCCTATCCTCCTAGGCCTTTCTTCGTCTACCGGATGTGTTTCACCTTTTAGTGGCTGTAAATGAACTTAAGATGTATAGTTTAGCGCTATAACGAGGATGAGATAGAGCACAAGATAATCATCTCCGTAATGCAACTGATAGTATCTGCTATATTAGCAGAATGCTTCCTCCTCCACGCTGCCGTACAGTTATTGAACTAATTACGGACTATCTCTACGCATAGATCCTGGCCGTAATTCCCTTGGTTGCATATGCTTTGATCCTCATACACTCCTTTAATGTCTCTGTATCATCAGGCAGATGCTTCTTTCGGTTTTTGGGTCTCGACAAAGCTATTACAGCAACCAGTCTCCTTGCTATCCCTCCCTTTCCCTCATGTCATCCTGTGCTGCCAGGACTATCTCTTTCAAGTCCAACGTATCCGATGCCTTGTCGCCTTCCGTTGGATAGCCCTAGATTTGGATCCCTCGATTAAACCGAGTAGACATTGTGGAGCGTAATACTGCCCACCCTATGCTCGTCGGCAGGAATTACCAGAGCCCGACGACTTGAGCCGTGAGCGCCTCTCTCGCATATCGTCCCTCGGGCTGTCAAGTACAGCGTTTGCAATAGAGTTCTGCCAGCCTGACAGTTATCGAGCCTTATACGCGTATCAAGGCGCCGACCTTTGGCTTTAAGCTCTCCGTGGAACCTTGAGCGAAGGAGGGGCCCGCGCGAACATGAGGCAGTGACACGCTAGCGATACTTCCATTTCTCATGCCCTTCACACGAGAAAATGCGCTCCTGCACTTCCTTCAGCGATAACCTTCTGCCACAGCTCACTTTCTTCAAGCTTCTCCGTCACCTTATTGACGTTCTCTTCCTTCGATCCATTTGCATCAATCTACACCCGTTAGTATCTCACTCTCTCCATGTAGATTGTTTGATACCCACATCGATCAAAACGCCACGCTGCCGATACACTTCCTCAACCGCCATAGTCTCCGCCTCATATTCTGCGAAACGCCTCTGGAACTTCTCCTTGCTGTCATTGCTATCTCGCGCTCGGGTTAGATATCTCGCTTTCGCATTTTGCTTGGTGACCTGGAAAGATAGCACAATATCCGGTTTTGCATTTGCGCTCGCCCGACCGTCACTGCTCGGAGCAAGTGGCAATTCGTCCTGGAACGGCCATGTGTTAAAAGACTCTAGTTGCTCTTTGCATCGCGGAAATCCATCGACTAAAATGCCTCGGGATTTTGGTTCATCTTCGTAGAGAGCGTCCTTGATCGCCTGGCGAATAAACGGATTCAAATCGTCCGAGGTAAGAAATCCCTGATTATCGAGCTTGTCTTGGATTCGGACTGCGAGTGATGTGGTCTGGTTTCCGCGCAGCCAACTACGGAGGCTATCGCCGACTGAGTAGTGTGTCAGGTTGTATGTTCGTGCGAGATGAGTGCAGAGTGTTCCTTTTCCGGCGCCAGGTGGTCCTGAAAATTTGTTAGAGCAGGCCAAGGTAGATTGGGGGGTCGGCGGGCACATAGCAAGGACGAAAATGACCGCGAAGCTGCGGGGAGTGGGGATGGTGGGAGTAGTCTGCATGGTGTTGGTAGACCGTGAGGTCTGTACTACTCGGACGGGTTTGATTTATTCGGCGTGGGTGATGCCAAGGGAAATGAAGGTGAGACAGGGATGATAGCTCTTTAAGTACAGTATCGCAGCCCTACCAGTTGGAGCGAAAGTTCGATATTTTTTAGACGCGCGCTACAGTACGAATGGCGGAGCGCAAGTGCCAGATCGCATTTGGTCCTATATCGCGGTAGGCACGTGCACTTATCTGAACTAAATCAAATATTAATCGTTGCTAAGTTGCCACGTCAGTGAGGATCGCCGACTTTCCCTCATTCCGCCCCTCGCTGAAGAAACCGAGTTTACACCTATTGTTTAGGCGTTTCCGACGCATAGCTGGGGCGTACCTGGTCATGGCTCTAACCTCTCTTCTGACGAATGTACCGGCTGCCCCATATCTCTTCATCATCGTCCTCTACGCCGTTTTCACCTCTATCCTTATTAACAAGTACGTCAAACTGAACGCCATCGACAAGCCACCTGAGGACCCATCAAAGGAACCGGACGCCCCAGTTTCCGTGAACTACTTCCCATCTCGGAAATGCAACTACACATGCGGCTTCTGTTTCCACACTGACACCTCTTCTTACGTCCTTCCTATCGATGAGGCGAAACGTGGTCTACGGCTGCTAAAAGAGGCCGGCATGCGCAAACTCAACATTGCGGGCGGAGAACCCTTCCTTTATCCTCATCTCCTCACCGAGTTACTCCGTTATTGCAAGGAAGAGCTAAGCCTTGAGAGTACCAGCATCGTGAGCAACGGCAGCAAGATCCGGGAAAAGTAGTTGCGAGAAAATTGTCAGTGGTTGGATATTCTGGCCGTGTCTTGCGACTCGTTTAATCCGGAGACGAATAGAAGGATCGGGCGTGGCGACGATGGAGGGAATGTGGTTCGGCTGTTTCGCATTGCGGAGTGGTGCAGGGAATATGGAATCAAGTTCAAGTTAAACACCGTGGTTAACGCACACAACTGGGACGAAGACATGGTCGCCAATATTGAACGGCTGGCGCCATTCCGATGGAAAGTATTCCAGTATCTCATCGTGGCTGGCGAGAACGATGACGAGACGAGAAAGCGAGATGCGAGGACCTTCCTGGTGACTGAGGAACAATGGCGGACGTTCTGCAACCGTCATAAGCATATTCCGTGCTTTGTTCCGGAGGATAACAGATCTATGGCGAGCAGCTACCTGCTTCTAGATGAGTACATGTGTTTCCTAGACAAGGGCGAAGGTATGATGACAAAGAGCGAGTCGATTTTGCAAGTCGGCGTCAAGGAAGCTATGAAGCAGGTTGTTTGGGACAAGAAATCGTTTGTTGAACGAGGTGGTATTTACGATTGGCGCAGATCGGGCATGCTGCAGCAGAGTGTTTGTAGCGGTGGTGGCAGCAGCAGGAAAGAGCTGGAATGGTGATCGGACATCTCGATCAGACTTGGGAAGACGGCATTGACAGCGGTCAGTCTGGCCATTGAACAGCAAACAACGGCTCCAGAATCCCCATGACCTTGTACTGCAACGCCGCTCATCGCCGCTTGCCCACCAGAAACGGGATCCACGACGAAGTCCAGAACGGGAACATGCGCTACCAGCAACGTTCATAGTTATCCAACGAAAGGATATGTCACTCGGCGTCGACGAAGGCAAGATGCTCGGCCTCCCCGCTCTCCCACTGCGAGCTCAACACCATCCGGGACATTGTTACCACCGCTATACGTCCCTTAATACTGTCGGATCTAGCTGACGGCCCGTGCATATGGGTCCATCTGTTGCACCACTTATAGGACCACCTACGGTGACCTCCGATAACCATTTCTTTTAGCCACAGTTAGTTTTCCATGTATCTAAGGAGGTATCACCATCCATTCCTTCCAGCTATGACCTTCTTGAGGTCAACCCGATAATAAATCCTTCAGTTGTATATGCTTCAGTGTGTGATGTCAGGGTCTCATAAATACGTCCCGTCCAAATCGGCATGGAACGACTATACTCATGGCCCGATCCTGCGCCTCGCTATATCTGGTTCCCCGCACATCGGCGCCGAGAATATCACGCAAGCCTCCATCGCTAAGGCCTTCGCCCCGGCCGCGCGCAGGGAGCTCAACACCCCGGGCGGCAAAATGATCGACTACGTCTTGCTCCTTCGGCCTGAGAGGCCACATCACCGGCCTATCACAAACTTCGTGGACGGCTTCCATGGAACTACGAGACGACAAGTGTGCTTGTCGAGACCAAAGTCGATATCCGTCGGTGTGCGGAGGAGAACTCCCAGCCGGAATTAAGGCTAGCGGCATGGTATGGGCGCGTGGTCAGGTTCGTACTGCTGTCCTCGGGGGACGGGGGGACGCCGACGAAGCTAACTTTTGTCCTGGACCTGCTCGTCTTGTATGGGAAAGATCTTGAATTTTAGAGTTTCGCCAGCTAAGAAGCGCCCGTCACATCCGCGAATCTCAGCCTTAGCGAGAACCGCTCTAGCATCCTTCACGCACGCGAATAGGCCCACTGCGGCCTTGTCTAGTTCTACTCTTTCCAATTGCTGTAGATCAAGTAAAGTCTCAGTCGCGAATTCACAGCCGCACTTACGCGCCACATCACCCCCTTGACTAGTCTGCGGTTCCAGGAAATGACTACCTACAGTCTTACTCTTTACCCAGTCCATTAATTTCCCTTCAGATAACGGAGGTCTCTTAACCTAGGAGAAGATCCCCGGACATAACCAAGCGAGATGCGTACGAAAAGACGGCGTTCTTACATGGCTATTGCTCGGAAGACGATCCTGATCCTGACGCGGTGCGTTTCTCGACTCACAATTCCGGCCGTTGTTGTCTCCGTTATGACTGTGTCATCGTTTGCCGAATCTTGTGAAGGTGAGAGGACATACTATCTTCTATCGTGGTCTTGTCCCTGATGCGGGCTATCTTTTTTCTGGTACTGTGAACCGTACAGGCCATAGACTGCAGCACTGTGGGAATACCGCGGGACAGAAAAGCCTCAGAGATGCCTTTATAATAGTTAGGTGGCATTGTTCTTCAAAACTCAGGGATACGCACTGTCTCTGACCACGCTCACGCCACTGGTGATAACCCCCCAGGTTTGATTTGGGATACCGTAGAGGCCGTAAACTGCTGCACAGTGCGGCATCAGATTGGAAGCGCCCTATAGGACGCGAACATGCTCCTCGCGGACTTTCTAGGTCTGCGGATGGTTCATAGTTAATTTGTGACTTTATTTCTATTTCATCCGCGTACCTAGGGCCATAAGTTCATGGAAGAAGGAGGCGGTGCCGAAAATCCTCAAATGATATTGAACTACATCTATGTAGAGCATGGGCGGTTCGAGCGTCGGGCGGGATCTTCCGTACAGGCAGATCACCCACATTCTCAAAACGCCCGCAGGTGCTTCTGTAGCTTACATAACACTAGCAGCCCCTTATTGGGAAAGACACTCAGGAACATCTCAGAGCTGCTAAACCTTCTTAAGCAGAAGACTTATTCTAGATCTTCGCTTACTATGTCACATTTTAAATGGGAACAAATGATACTTTAATCACACTTCGGGCTACACTCTCCGTAAATGCGAAACTTGTCAGGTAGAGACTTTTATCGGAAAGCTCGACCAGAACGGAGGATGTATTGTTTTCGTATAAGAAAGAATCCCGTGAATTAGTGTTTGCGTAGTATTTTTCGAATTCCATTAAATAATAATTTTCGTAACTGTCGAAAATAAAAAAACGTTTCGTTCCTTTCGTACGCGTTTGAATATGTTTATCGAAATATTAAATCCATTTTAAACTTAATTCGTTCGTTAAACTTGTATTAATTATAGTCCAAGATAGTTTCTCCCCTATTGCGCCGTCCTAAGAGCCAGCTCGGAGCGCGAGCTTCTCCCAATCGATCTATTTTGAGATCTAGTTAGTCGACATTGCGATTACCGCAATTATTAGCTCAAGGGCCTTGCCTCTGGCTCCTTGGCAAAGCATCCGTAAAGCTCGGCCAAGCGCTCATGTCGTTGGCAGTAGTGACTAGCTCGGTAGGCAAGGCTGTCACCATGTTGTCTGGGGTTGCTTTCGTCCTAAATAGTTTATCTGGACCGGCGAGGTTGGTCTAGGTAGGAACTGTGGTAAGTGGAATCGTAATGCAGGTTCAATGGAATTGATATAGGTAGGAAGTCACAAATGGAAATCACTTTAATATCTTGGCTGCGCATCCCCTTACTTATAGTGTTTGGGGGTGGCTAATCGCGTGCCTCGGGCGGAAAAATGAAATCACTAGAGCATTCTAAGTTAAGCCGAGAAACCATCCTGAACCGGTTTGTAAATGCACAATCTTCATACAGCCAATCTCGTCGGTTTGTCACGCCTCCAGCTTTCCCTCACCCTATAACCATCGACAAACCATGCAGTTACAGCCTCGTGGCGGTGGTAGGGGTTGATTAATACCGGCAAAATCCGCCCCATAACTTTATTTGGACTTCACCTTGCCAAGGGGAAGGCCAAGAACGACGAGGCGGCCAGCCAGCCACCGCCTCGAAAGCTGAGCCTCTTCGCATACAGTAGCATAGCCCCGCGTTCAGCCCCGCACATCTCTCTTACTTTAGGCGACATATTCCCCTAAGCATCAGGTTCAAGTCGTTATTCGTAATTCATACTAATACTTCGTTCATATAAACAACCTGATTATTTGAAATCTGATTCGAGCTATGCGCCTTTTAAAACGCGATAATACAGGCGTAATTAGCCTTACAGAGGATATGATTGGCGACAGGATTCCCCGATATGCGATACTTTCACATAGATGGGGTATGGAAGAGGTTACCTTCAAAGACCTGATGGACGGAACTGGCCCGAGCAAGCAAGGTTACGACAAAATCCGGTTTTGCAGCGACCAAGCCGGACGTGACGGCCTAGATCACTTCTGGGTAGATACGTGCTGTATTGATAAATCTAGTAGCGCCGAACTTACCGAGGCTATCAACTCCATGTTTCAATGGTACCGTAATGCGGCTAAATGCTACGTCTATCTTGACGATGTCTCGAAATCTGCCTTGAAAACTGGCAACAAGCCCAACTATCAGCCTTGGGAACCGGATCTTCGAAAGAGTAAATGGTTCACCCGGGGATGGACCCTTCAAGAGCTCCTTGCACCGGCCTCAGTTAAGTTCTTCTCCAGAAAGGGCGCTCGACTAGGAAATAAGAGATCTCTAGAACTGCCCATCTCCGACATCACGGGAATCCCACTCAAGGTGCTTCGAGGCAGCCCACTCCTTGATTGCAGCGTCCCCGAACGCATGGCGTGGGCCAAATCGCGGCAGACTACACGCGATAAAAACAAGGCGTACTCGCTTTTGGGCATATTCGACGTCCAAATGCCACTTATCTACGGTGAGGGGAGAGACAAGGCATTCAAACGGCTCAAAGGGGAGATCGATAAGGCTGTGAAAGGCAGGTTGGCCTCGTTTATTCTAACAATTATAAAGTCATTAACATATATAGGGACTTAACATGAGGACTTCTCTGTTACCTTCAGCCTTTCCGGTGTCCCGGAAATCGAACATTTCGTAGCAAGAGAATAGGAGCTCGCGGAAATGCGTGAGATACTCAACAGCGATGGCAGCCGTCGAGTAGTCCTGCTTCACGGCCTCGGAGGAATCGGCAAGACCCAGCTAGCTATTGCGTACGCAAAACGGAACAAGGGCAGCCACTCAGCTGTGTTCTGGCTGAATATCAAAGACGAAAACTCTTTGAAGCACAGCTTTAGTATGGTGGCCAAACGAATACTACGAGAACATCCCTCGGCTAGCCGCCTAAGCAGCGTGGATACAGAGAACCTCGACGAGGTGATCGATGCTGTCAAAGCGTGGTTGAGTCTCCCAAACAACACGCGATGGCTGCTAATTTATAACAACTACGACAACCCGAAACTGCCAAGCAATAAGGACCCTGCAGCGTTGGATATCGACGACTTTCTCCCAGAATCGTATCAAGGTTCCGTAGTAATCACTACCCGGTCGTCACAGGTCAAAATTGGTCATCCGATTCGAATCAGGAAGATAGAGAATGTACTCGACAGCATCGAGATCCTATCGAATGCATCGAATCGACAAGGACTGATACATGGTAAGAACCACCCAACCCTTTGCACATCTATCTAACTAAAACGATAGATCCCGACGCCGTAAGCCTCGTCAGGAAGCTCGATGGCCTCCCTCTCGCATTAGTTACGGCTGGGGCATACCTTAACCAGACATCAACTAGTTTCGGAAAATACCTTCGTCTATACGAAGACTCATGGACGAGACTTCAAACGACGAATCCTGGGTTAAGTTCGTATGCAGACCGAACACTATACTTTACATGGCAGCTCTCGCTCGAACATATCAAACGACGTAACGAGTACTCAACTGAACTACTTCGTTTGTGGGCATACTTTGATAATCAGGACATCTGGCTCGAACTTGTCCAGTATAGCGATTCGGAAAACCCAGTATGGATCCGCGAAATTACCGAAGACGAGTTAAGCTTTAATAGTACGGTCCGAGTATTAAGTGATTATGGGTTGGTCGAGGTAGATACGGCTTGGGGGGAGCAGACCGAGTCGAGAGGGTACAGCATCCACAGCTGTGTTCATTCTTGGACAATGTCTGTTCTTAACCAAAAGTGTGATTAAGATCTAGCAAAGCTAGCTGTGAAATGCGTGGCATCACATATTCCTGGAAGCGAGTCTACTAAGTGGTGGCTAATCCAACGACGGCTCCTCCAGCATGCAGCTAGATGTTATTATCTCCTTTTAAACCACATGATCGCGAATGATGGCTTGGATTGGGCGTTTCATAACCTAGGCGGCCTTTACTCCGATCAAGGCAAGCTAAAAGAAGCAGAGGAGATGTATCAGCGGGCGCTGCAAGGCTACGAGAAGGCGCTTGGACCCGATCACACGTCGACCCTTACGACAGTTAACAACCTAGGCGTCCTTTACTCCTATCAAGGCAATCTAAATGAAGCAGAGGAGATGTACCAGCAGGCGCTGCAAGGCTATAATGCTATTCTCGGTTCTAATCACCCAAAAACCCTAGGTGTTTTT
>QJOB01000187.1:0-128465 GCA_004155035.1 Monosporascus sp. 5C6A | reverse complement strand
GGGGTTGACCTTGGGGGTTGGGCAGCTGCGCCGCAGTCGCGGCAGATGTCCTCATGGCTTGGGGACCAAGCCATTGGAGGAGGGGCATAGTGTTACGGTTCGGGGCTACCGTGACAGCTCCAGTATATATGCAGCTGTAAGCACCAGAATGATTGCCACAATTGCGATCATTCCGCCAATCTTTTGCCCCTGGCGTAACGGTATGGTGCAGCCGTAACATAAACGGCCTTTAAATATATAGGTTACTATCAATTTATATATATTTTGCCTATTTATTGCTAGGGTTATTCATTAAGTAGGGTCCGACGTTAGCTGTTAGCTAGCCAGGTGCGCTGAAGCGCCTTAACTGAAGAAGGCTACGTTCTGATCGGAGGATAATTGTTCCGTTGTTAGGCTACATAAAAGCTGTACGCGTACTGAGAAGCTGCACAATTAGCTGAATATAACAACGCAACTGACATCCCTTATATCTAACAATTAAAAGTATCATTTGCTTAATTTGAGCAATTATCAATTAATCAGCTGTTATTAAGACGATATAGGCTGTATATCAGTAGCAATTATTTCAATATACTTTAATAACAACAATGGCGACCGTACCGTTTATATTTTCTGTTATTTACAAGAGATCCAAGGATTGGGACCGCTTTAAAGGCGAATTCCAATTTAGAGCGTGCGCGCTTGATATTTGGGACTTTATCGATCTTGATCAGTTATTTCCGTGGCTTGTTAGATTTATAGAACCCGATATGGCTTCCTACCCGAAGAGACGAATTCGCCACCCGACGCGGTCTAATACCTTAGCTGCCTCCTTATTTTCAGGAGAAACTACCGAAGAGATCGACCTTATAGGGCACCTAATAAATACCCTTAAGATAATTACAGAAAGTAGACAAGCCTATAATCAGGACTTTATGGCGTATATTTACAAGAACCGCAAGTATGATACTTTCCGAAAAAATATCAACGACCTTACCAAATAGGTCCTGGAGTCTGTATCTCCAGCAATTAAAAAAACAAGTTTTTTTCTAGGAAAGAACCTACGGGAGTGGTATGCCAAGATGGCCGAATCCGGCAGGGTATACGATAGCAGATTCTTGATTAATACCCAACGAAAATACCGAGAAAGATTGAAGCAAGCCGCAAAGTTAGGCAAGAAGCTAGACGAGTGGATTGTGAAATAGCAAGAAATAATGGCCCAGGGACAGCGACACGGCGTTCCAGAAACGAAAACAACAGTTATATGGGTTAACGATTTATGTATAGCTTTGGCTCCCGTTGTCAAGACCTGGATTACTACCTTCCAAATGGTAAAAAAGGCTGAGATCGATAATGGAACGATTAGTTACTAAATGGTAACGGCTAACTTTCTGGATTACTAGACCATAACCTATCCTTTTTCATTAAGGAATTTTAAAGTATCGTTTCCGACTTTCCACGGGGTTCTTACGGACCCTATTGATTAGGATGATCTTGATTAAAAAAATAACAAACCTTTTAACCGTTAACCGCGAGGTAGAACCTTTAGACGAGGTTCGAAACGAGGTAGCCGTAAAGGTTCCAATACGGACAGAAGCATTAGCAAGCGAAAACGCGGGAAGTTAAACGCTTAAAAAACGCGCTGTAAAGCGTACTTAGGGCCCTTTTACAGGCTGCCGTAATATTATTACGCATTTCCGAATAAAGTTCCGGTAAGGTTTATTCTTAGCGTAGCTTTAATTAATTTAATTAAGGAACGGATTTATTTTAATTAGTTCTTAAAGGAATAGATTAACCGAATATCCAAATCTATGGATAAGTTAATTATACGAAAAACAGATTAATTCCTAAAGGAAGTAAGACGAATCCTGGCGTGTTTCTTGATTATTAATTAACGGGCTGTTATGAGCCTATCGTTTTACCCCTTACGGAATTCGTTTATTTTGGACTTAGGGTTTACAATATACGTCTTTAATTTTATTAGCAGGTTTTTGAATTTCAGATCAACCGTATAAGGCGACGGGGTGTACGCAGGTAATAGTTTCGTCCCGATTAGGGGTTACGGAGAGGTTAATGTGTTATTTCGAGGCCCTAGCGGTACGAAAGCGTTGCGGCTATATAACGTGGCCCATTGCGAGCAATTTGCCTGTAATTTGGTATTATTTCAACAGCTCCGAAAGAAAGGTTTTTAGTGGGATAACCGAAGGACTAATAACTGTATTCGAAATAAGTATAATTAAGTTGTGGCTACTTTAACAAACAAATTTAATTAGTTTGTTATCGAAGATATTAGCGCAATAACGTTTCCTGCAGCCCTGGTTATTTACAGACGAAATATTAACTTATTAATACCGAAACCGCCGCGTACCGGTAACGGTACCCTGTGGTACCTGTAGTTAAGCCACCTAAGCCTTGAAGTAATCGCATAGCTGTAGTTCCATATTAAGGGAATTAAGCTGAAAGGTTTTACAACTGTCGAATGTTAGGTATGTAGTAAAACGAAGGCTAAAAGGTAAATACGCCGCGAACTTAAAAAGGGAACGTCCCGATTAAGATAAAAAATAGTTATTGATTTTATTAATTTCGAAAAAGACCCTAAAAAGTACAGATACGTTATGTTTGTTACCGATAGATATTTAGGTTTTATTTGGGATATTTACTTTAAGAACCGAAAGTAAGATATATTAATTATTACGTTCCAACACCTACTAGGCGTTTTAAAGAACCAAGATAAGGTTTTTTTACAGGTAATCGAATGCGATAACGAAATTTTAAAGAATTACCTACTTCGAGATATTTTCAAGTCGCCTTTTTTAGCATTAGATTTAAGCCCTTAGTACCGCATACCCAGGCCCAGAACGGGGGTGCGGAACGTTTAAGGGGTGTGATTAAGGAGAAAGCGACTGTCATGCGAAATGGCGTTAAGTTACCTGCGTTTTTAATCGTATACATTTTTAAAGCAATAGTATATCTATATAACCGTACCCTTAAATACGCTTTCTTTTGGTAGACCCTATACGAAGTTTACTGTACTTATTTGGCATATAAAGACGGCGTCTTAGTGCTTGATCGTAAACCTTAACAGGCCCATTTGCGAGCTTACGGCTATATGGCTTATGTTATAACGACCGCTGCCATAAAGAAAGAATAAAAGTTCCAGAAGTTAAATCCCAAAGCGTAAATAGGTTTCCTTGTCGGTTACCGATTAACTAATATTTACGAAATTTGGAACCTTTTAACGAATAAGGTTATTGTTATTCGAGACGTACAGTTTAACGAAAAAACTACCTTTTTAGGTAATATTAAAGATTTAAAAGACGACTTTTTTTACGTTACCGAAATCGAGTTACAGAACTTACTCCGACAGGTCCACGTACCTAATCAGGCCTATGGCTACTTTATATATACATAAGAAGAAGATGAAGATTTAAGTGGAATAATTCAGTTACCGGCTGGGCAGAAGGAATGGCTTTAAAGTGGTATAGGCGTTTAGAGTGACGTACGGGATAAGGAAAAACAAACCTGCTCGCAAAGGATTGATTATCTTTATACGACCGCTGTATTCTAACTACTTTCGTCCCCTGGACCATTACCCTTACCAGCGTTTGCCCTGATAACTATTACGATTATTACGCCGACGGAAAAAATAAAGGAAGCCTTAGGTTCCTGTTATATTGTTTAACCCAAAGTGACGGTAAAAGACGAAAACCTTTTACGGGTTGAAAACGTAGGCTTCCCGTACATTCCGTATCGAAAGGATGGTTATCGGTACGATTACAGAGTATGGAAGGCCGCGTTTAACGTAGGACGTTTAGCTTATTTTGTTGGTATGATCGATAATCGGCCGGTAAGCTGCGGAAGTTTAAGGAAAGCATTAATCCGAAATACGCGCTACCTTAATCGGAAAGGCTTTAATATACCAAGAACAAAGTCAAAAGTAAAGGTGCTACCTAGGTCGCAAGGCCGGGTATACAGGCGAAACCTATCGTTATCTCCGAAAAGCCATAAAAAGCCAAATATATACCCGTTAAGGAAGTTGTTTCTGAAGGCTGAAAAGGCCTACTTATAAAGTTATAAGGACATACAGTCCTAAGAGATCGTTGATCAGTCTGTTACTAAAGGAAAACAGGTCCTAAGATATATGTGGGTATACGTTTACAAATTTAATAAGTATGGCTGGTTCCAGAAATGCAAAGCCCGTCTTATAATACGAGGTGATTAACAGCTTAAAAACGTTTGTAACGATATATACGTATTTACTCTAACCGGAAGGTTCTTTAAAGCCTTAATAGTTATTGCGGTTAGGTTCGACCTAGAACTTAAGCAGTATAACGCTGTAAACGTTTTCGTTAACGCGAATTTACCTTATAAAGTTTTCATAAAAATGCCCCCGGGATACCCTTAACGTGGCAGGATATTCCTAATTAGAAAGGCCCTATACGGCCTGAAAAAATTGCTATTATTTTGGCAGAAAGACTTTACTAGCACGTTTAGAGATTTAGGACTTAGCTCCGTTTCTTATAAGCCCTGTTGCTTTATTCGTTAGGGGGTGTTACTTTTTTTTTACGTCGACGATATTATCGCCGCGTATAACAAGAAAAACCAAGTTTTTATCGATCGGTTAATTTAGCAAATACAGGAACGGTATACCTCTATAAAAGGTAGAGATTTATAATGGTTCCTGGGTATCGAAGTAATTAGAGACAGATTTAACCGAAAAATCTGGTTATTCCAATCCGACTTTATAGATAAGCTGGCTAACTTAATTTTTAAAGAAGGCCTAAATAGCTTTCCAGAGACGCTTATGGCAAGCGCCGAGTTACTGCCGAATCCTGATCTGGCCTATTTAAGCTTTGTTAACAGATATTAAAAAAAGATCGGTTTTATTTTTTATATTACGGTTTATACGCGACCTGATATATCTTTTGTAATATCTAAACTTGCCCGATTTAACCAGAACCTTAGTAACGTATATTATAAGGCAGCTGATCGTGTTATACGGTACTTGGTTGGTACCAAAACGTTAGCGTTGCAGTTGGGTGGCGAGGACTTCTTAAATACCTGGAATGACGTTTTTTTTGCAAATAATACATTTAATCGAAAGAATTCCTAAGCTTACGTTATGAAGCTGTTTGGAGGAGTGATAAGATAGCGTGCGAATAAGTAAGATATAGTAACTATTTTTACAACCGAAACGGAGTTGTTATTTTTTGCGTAAGTTATTAAAAAAGCCTTATTTGCCTTTTAACTAATTAAGGAACTGGGAGTTAGCTTGGATATTGGACCGTTAAATATATGGTGCGATAATTAGCAGACCATACGGCTTATTAACGCCGACGTCGCCCTTTTAAAGACAAAGTTACGGTACGTGGATATACATAATTACTGGCTGCGAAAGGCAGCAGAGAAGAGCTTGATCAGAGTGGATTATACGCTTACAGGCGATATGTTGGCGGATGGACTGACTAAAGCCCTGTTACATGAACCCTTTAGGCACTTCAGAGAGCAGCTAGGATTGGTGGATATTACAGAGGCCTTGGATTACCGCAGGAAGACGCTAAGAGCGATTTCTGATGAGGAATTGGCTGATTAGGAGGATACAATCACCAGAGGAAAGGTTGAATGGAAGGCTGTGGCTCTAGAGAGTGATAAGGTGTAATGATTAACGCCCCGAATTCTTCAAGGCGTTAAGGGGGTGTGTCAGCTAGCCAGGTGCGCTGAAGCGCCCTAACTGAAAAAGGCTACGCTCTGATCGGAGGATAATTGTTCCGTTGCTAGGCTACACAAAAGCTGTACGCGTACTGAGAAGCTGCACAATTAGCTGAATACAACAACGCAACTGACATCCCCTATATCTGACATTAGCTGAAGGGGTAAGCAGAGCTGATGTTACATTAATGGGGGGCTGAGGGAGGCTGATGAATAGCTGAGCCGAGATTGAGCCGGGGAGCGAAAAGACTGTAAAAGTGGGCATCCGCGCCGATTCACGTGTCGCTTGAGTTTCGAGCCATAATACCAAGGTGTAATCATCCCACCAGAGTCTTTGATCCCCGGCGAAGATTTTGAACAAAATCCGGGCTGCTACTACAACACAAGTTGTTCCTAGCATAGCGTAAATCTCTCTGACCAGGTCTCCAGATCTGTCAACAGTAGGGTAATGGCATGCTTTTGAGGTTATATTTTGCGTTACTGGAGGAAAGCCATTAGCGTTCCAATCATCGGGTCTGAGTTAGAGAGCAACATTAAGAAATCCCGGGCACAAGGGTGCCGTAATAGGGGTTGGAAGGATGGCCAATTTGATTGCCAACACAAACCAACTTGACAAACATACCGAGGGCTTCTCTTGGTGTGCAGCGCTGCGATATACAGCCCGACACGAAACTGTTGAAATAGTGTTAAAATCGAGGGTCATCTCCAAGCATGGTAGACGCTGGCAAAGAAATATTCATACAGTAACATATCTCTCACATATGAGACTCTCGGCCTATTGCACCCCTTACTAAAATGGCATTTATCTCTGAGTGAAGGAAGGTGGGGAGGGGACTCAGCTGGTTGGCTACGTTGTCAACTTACCCAAGTTGCGGATTACGGCATTCAACCCTAATTAAGTAACATGTGGGCCTCTAAGAATTTCAAGTTAGAACAATATCATATAGTCAACCCGACTGACAAGACGAGCGGGTGATCCTTTAGCCGACAGCTGGGCGTGATGCTGCATGCGAAAATACGGCACAGCAGTGAACACGAGGCATGCAGAGTTAATAAATGCTTCACTGGGCGGCACACATCTGACAGCAAAGAAAACGACAGATTCGCTGGGCCAATGGTTGCTTGACTTATGGGTTCGATAAGCATATGCGGCTCAGAGAACGTCTCTAAATGCTTGGCAAAAATCTCTGAATCCTACTGGTGCAACATATTCAATAATTTGTAACTTTCTTGCAACCTTAGCCGACCCTTGCCAGGATTCCGATAAAGGAACTGTTCTCAAGCCGGTATATCGCGGGCCTCGTTATTCTCCAAGTGAATAAGCTCATGACCGATAACGAAGTGACCAATCCGCATGTTCGCCCGCGGCTGCGCCTCCTTTTCAAGCTCAATCCACTCGGGAGACGTCACCATGGCGCGCATATGGTCGAGACTGCGGAGCCAGTACGACATGACAACGTCGTAGTCGGGAACTGTCCATTCGTGACGTTCCATCTGTTTTGCGGCTTCACGCTGCGGCTCGCGGAAAGAAGGAGGCATGGTAGTCTTTAGTCGGTTAACGTAACCTTCCCGAGAGACTAACGGGCAGAAGAAATGAGCGAAAATAGGAGACATACTGTGGCCCATTTAACAACGCCATACTTCTTCACTGTAACCACGTTAGATGCCTGACAATCAGCGGGGATGAGAATTTTGGAAGTATGCCTGAAATATGCTTAAAAGGCCAATATACAGCCGTAAAGGTACTTACTGATCGGAATCGCCTTTGGAGGGTACTCTTCTGTAACATACCTAGCGAAGTCTTCGAACGAAATGTTGTCTTTCTTGTACATGCAGACATCGAGCTTAATTAGTTGCGGCTGTTGGGTTGCCATTTTTAATGCTTAGGTTAATCTTGCAATGTTTGGTAATGTAATTGGCGGTATTAAGGTTTACAAACGTCTGATAAAAATAAATAGTTGGCAATGTTATCTTGGGCGTTCTGTTTTATGGAAAGAAAGCAACTCGGATCTTTTATTTCGACTTACATCATTATATGTACTATCAACACGCCTTTTACATAGGTATATAATAAACTAGGCATGATTAGTAAATACTGTACAGTCGCGATAAATTTTTGCATCCTGGGACGATGTGATACATCATATGCATTTTATGCACGAACTCCAACTAGTAATCGGAGCTTGCTCCCGTTTAGAAATAATTTCCCGAAATGATTGCGTAGAAGATTGCATATCGCTGGGGTGTTGGTTGTCTGAGACGTTAAGTCTGTATAACAGCTCCCTTCCTTCCTACACCGCCTCTACAAGATCAGCGAGGGGGGGTCCATCAGTGCCGCATGCGTATATGTCGCATTGCCCAAGCCGATCTTAGAATGACCCCATGGAGTACGTGATATTTGATCTCAGTGATCTGTATGCTGGATCCTGCTCGGCGCGCCAACAAAAATGCGCATATCCAAGTGAATATACCCCTTACGGCGCATCGAAGTGGCGGATGCCACTTATTAATGGATGTCGGAGGCGGGGACTAGCACGTTTAATATGTAATCACTTCTTGTGTAATGCTAGGTTGTTTTACTCTGTACTGGTGTGCGTATGTTAAGGTAGGTTTTGAGCTCCCCGTGGATTACTGCTTTTATAATTTTGTGCGAATTTCGCACGCTGATCATATCATCATGTAGGAGGCGTTTGGTCCTTCTAGCTTCACCATTACATGCTACTAGATCGATTCCTGTTGAAAACACTACTGTAGGTCACTCTAGGTTCCAAGGCCATTGTAGAGAGCTCATCGTGTTCATTGCTGCTGACCCCTGTTAGCCTATTATTTGCTAAGCAACATCACGGAGGCTTACCATCCATCATCGGCCAGCCAAGATTGGCGGCAGGCATCGAGGCTGGAAAGGAACTGGTGGATTCGCTGGCCGGAGTTGCCCAGTTCGCCGATACAGTTGCATCAAAGATTGGGAACTGAACGCGGTAGCCGGCGGGGTTGTCTAATTGCACGCAAGTTAGGTCCAAATATGCAGACTTCCACGAGGTCGCCGCATCATAGTACAGATTGCCACTTACCTTGACGGTAGTCGCCGGAGTTGCTATAAGTAGATGGCGATAGCACCTCGAGCGGAGTGTTTGTTTCAATATCCGAATCCGCATTAGAAGCGTTGCGGCCCCCAAGAATTACACTCAAGGCTTTAGCGGCCTTCTCTGCCTCCTTTGAAGAGCTGCTTGAATGAAGCCATATGTCATGTGATCTTCTGAGGGATGCTCGGATGGTTTCGACCATCGATGCTTCGGTGCTTTGATGGGTCTCACCACGAGTCTGCTGCAGGTAGAAGCAAAGAATGCTAGTTGCTAGAAGAAAGTCATGATTGACTAGAGAGGACACTCTCCACCGCTCCTGGTATAATTGACAAAACGGTTGTGTCTCTTCTTGGAGCATGTGCTGATATTCGAGGAGTTTGAGTGCCGCATCTAAGCATGCCTGTCGAGAATGACTGTATTGAGTCTTCGTTGGCGAGCAATGCAGGTATTTCCGATGTAGCACTATCTTTGCTCTGTAGAATATGATCTCCAGTAACACTTTTTGCATGATGATCTGAGGTGAGTCTGTGATGCAGTGGGCCATTGAACGCCACTTGAGGCATTCTGGAACAGACGTATGCGCGTCTTGGAGCTTGGTGTCCATCTTCATCACCTCGGTGTAGGTGTATGACCTGGTATCGGCTGCAAAATCCCATATGAACCCAATAGTCGCCATCATCCGGGCCTTTACAAGACGGTAAAGCATCGGCGTGAGATCTGTCTCCGGTCGTGACGGTGGCATGTCTGTTGTGGCCTTATTAAAATCAATGTCCAGAAGATTCGAAGGTTCTTTCGTGTCGGTTTGCCATTGTTTGATCAGTCGTGGGAGGCCCATCTGGACTGAAATTCCGAGGTCAAGTTCGACGATGGTTGCCCAGACCCGTTTCCGCATCTCGCTCGCGAAGGGAGATATTCCCTTGAAATGTTTTGGGTCTCTATGGTAGCCCATATGCATCGCGAGCTGAACTATGGTGCCCAGGAGAATCCAGACGCCGATCTCGGCATCATTGCGGAGGAAAAGCTCAACGGCGATATATAGCATGAGCGTCTCTAGTACGTAAGGGCCTCCTTTGGCATAATTCCCCAGAACGAGGCATTGCACGCTCTTTTGCCGGAAAGTTTCCACCCTCTTCTGGAGATCTTGCTCAATCGATAGGGTTGCTGGGGTTTGAACCCCAGGATCCAATCTGAACTTCTGAAATTGGGTTGCAAGACACATGATAGTGAATAAGAGACCGAGCCATATGACGGGAGTTGCTGATGGATTCTCCCAAAAGTCTTCGTACTAATGGCATGTCAGCGATGAACAAGTTTGCTGGGCAGTAAGACGGGCAAAACCTCCTTCAGGAACTGAACGCTATGCATGAAGGCTGTGGTGTGACTATGAGTTTAGATCAAAGTTCAATTTCGCGGCAGACTGACCCGGGGACATTTCAAATGAATTGAAGTAACGCGAGACCAATCGGTCCACTACTGGCCGTGCAGGGATCGACGCCAGTATTTCTTCCTTGGTCGCGAGTTTGGGACACCCATACAGCAACTGTGGACCAGTCCAGTCAGGGTAAGGGGGTTCAGAGAGCCGACGACTAGCTTGCACCTCTTCTTCTTTCTCGAAGTGATCCTTGATTTCTGCGATCCCATCGAGAACAGCGGCCCAGTGGGCACTGTTCACATAGCTCGCACCCGATTTCGTCAACTGCATGCTGCCACATTCGGAGGTAGGTGGAGAATTATCAATGAGATCTTCATATGGAGTAGCTGCAGCCGAGTAACCCGCGGTGAGTATTGGGCTTGGCGGTCCCGGAGTGACCTCAGGTTCCTGGATAGAGTGGCTTGCTGACGTTTGCTGCATCAGATCCACTACCAGGCTTTCCAGCTGCTGGATCCTATCTTGCATAGTGGCGGGAGGCCGCTGTACACCATCAATAGGTCGCGACGTATTCGAAGCGTAAGTACATGACAGACCCAGGCCTCGTTTGGTGCAGGTGCCACAGGGATACTGTCGGTCACATCGCAACCTGAGGAGGATCAGGGATATGCCTACGTTCAGGAGAGATAGGAGCCACCGGTTTCGTTCAAACAGGAGATACATAGATGAAATACTCACTTCCTTCGCCTGCAGAGATTGCAGGATAACTGTGGTTTTTCTCGACGTCTGCTGGAAGGCGGCCGTGCTCTGCCCCTTGGCGTTTTGCCGGGCCCCCATTCTGTCGGGTGCTGTTCGTCCTGGTCAGACATTTTTTACTAAAGCTAACAATCTCGGTGGGAAGACTGGTCAAGATCTTGATTCCATCGAGTCGATATGATTATCTGGTCAGTGGAGGCGGCTATGTGATTCTGATAGCAAGCTTCCTTTTAGGCAATGGACCTACGTAGGTAGCAGATAAAATTAGAGATAGAAACCCTGGAATCTTGTACGGTTAGGAGGGCTTTATTTAACTAACTTTTCTAGGTTAAACCTGCTACATATCTCCGGTCCTCCGATCCTCCGATCTTCCGATCCGCCGACTGCTGTAACCTGCGACTGGACAGGATGTACCTACTCCACACCACACGTCGAGCGGATGTACCTATGTCAGCTTGCGGCTCAGCCCCCACACTAAGCAAACGGAGGTCTTCCGTGATTACATAGCGATCCTGCTTGACGTCTGAGCTCCACCCCGCTCCGATGCTCCGTTCCGATGCTCCGTCTTCGTCGATCTTCATGGGTACGTAGGTCGGACTTACCGTGATGCATTTACAACGACGAAGGGAACAGACATTATCAGAAGATCATGGTATAGCGAGGAAATAATAGGCAGATTGTTGGGCGGCGAAAGCAATCTCCGCAAATTTCGCCGCTCCTGGTTCATTACAGAAGGTTTTCACGTCCGGTAAAGTGCTGAAGCACGCTGGGATCCGGACAAGGGCCTTACGCCCCACAGGGATATTTGGATCCCACGCTGGCGTGATATCGTTATTTTTCTGGCTAATGTTTTTATTTTTAAGGACAACGTCTGCCGCCTCCTGCCGAGAAACTCAGGCGCCCTGTAACACCAGACTTGACCTCCAAATCTGGCCTGCCTGGGTCTCCCGCTGGATTTCTTCTAATCTCATCATTTCCAGTCCGCTATCCAAACTCTTCTTCAAGTAAAAAAATAGAAAATACTTGAATCCGCAGAGCTACGAAAATAACACCGCCAAACACCTTGACAGGGGATTTGCAATGTCCACACCAAACCTTTTGGCTCGCCAGCTGGAGGCAGGTGCTGGAAGTGCGGGTGCAGGTGCGGAAGGAAATGAGCAGCACTCCTCACCTGCCGGAACTGTGGTCGACGAGCCAAATACTGATCCCAATGTTGTTGACTGGGATGGTCCCGATGACCCTGCCCACCCCCTTAACTGGTCATCGTTCAAGAAGAATATGCACGTGGTCATCGTGAGTCTCTTCACACTCACTGCGTTAGTAATTTACCCTTCCCAATGTCGACTATGGCACTGATAAGCTGTGGCTGGTCCCTGATCTCAGAAACTTGGCCGCAACCATGTTCGCTCCTGGAGCACAACAATTGGCCAACGAGTTCCGGATCACTGATTCCACGGTCGAGGCCATGACGGTCAGTCTCTACGTTCTCGGTTTCGCTCTGGGCCCTCTAATCCTCGCACCTCTTTCCGAGTTGTATGGCCGCCTTATCATGTACCACTTCTGCAACATTTTCTATTTCGCATTCACTCTGGGATGTGCCTTCAGCACCGACGTCGCCATGTTTCTTGTCTTTCGATTCTTCTGTGGCTGCGCTGGTTCGGGTCCCATGAGTATTGGAGGCGGTACAATCGCCGATATCACTCCACAGGAAGAGCGAGGAAAGGCCATGGCATTATTTGCCATGGGACCACTCTTAGGACCCGTATGTAACCTTCTACTGAGAACAATGCTTAACCTTACTAATGACACAGGTTATTGGACCTATTATCGGCGGTTTCGTATCTGACAATGTTGGCTGGCGCTGGACATTTCGGATCATCTTAATTTTGGTAAGTTATGCTTACCGAGTTCTTTTTGGTATACTTCTTACCAATCACATCTTTAGTCTGGAGTTATCGGCCTCGCCACCGCCATCTTTACACGTGAAACCAACGCCACGGTTTTATTACGGCGGAAGACAAAGCGGATGCGCAAGGAAACCGGAAACGACAAACTCATACCCAAGGTAGCCAGGGAGGAGACACCCCGCCAGATGCTCCTCCGTGCCATCGTTCGTCCGGTGAAGATGCTGATTTTCTCACCTATTGTTCTGCTCGTATCGTTGTACGCGGGAATACTCTTCGGTCTAATATTCTTGCTTTTTACAACTTTCCCAGCTCTTTTTGGGGGAATCTACGGTTTTGATGCCGGAATGGCCGGGTTAACTTACCTCGGTCTCGGTATTGGTATGGTAATTGGCTTGGCGCTATTTTCCGTCCTCAGCGACAAGCTCCTCGGGCAGAAGAGGAATGGCGCCGTTGCCAAACCGGAGAAGCGTCTTATTTTAATGAAGTGGTTCGGCCCCATTACCCCGCTTGGCTGCTTCCTGTACGGCTGGAGTGCCCACTACCATACCCACTGGATTGTGCCGGTTTTGGGAACCTTCATCGTCGGACTCGGATCTCTGTTTGTCTTCATACCTGGGCAGATATATCTGGTAGATACCTTTGGAACGGAAGCTGCTGCTTCGGCCCTCGCGGCGAACATGCTCGTCCGTTCTCCTTTCGGCGCCTTTCTGGACCTTGCCGCCACACCGTTGTATGAGAAGCTGGGGCTGGGCTGGGGAAATAGCGTGTTGGGCTTCATTTGCCTTGCCTTCACGCCAGTGCCGTGGCTGTTTTATCGCTATGGCGAGACTTTGAGAACTCGCTTTGCGGTCGAGCTGTAATAGCAGCAAATGCCTGGGACATTGGTGGAGACATGCTGGCTCCCAAGAGATTACACATTTGCGCTGAACGGGTGTTTCTATTCTAATCCATAGACACGGAGATATTTCCTGATTTCCTGTTTGATTGGGTTAAGACAGATGTATAGCAGCAATATCGGATGATTTTAAATTGAATGCGTTCCACGAGCTAGGGTTTGCACTAATTAACCACCCACCCACGCTACCCACGGATGATATTTTCAATCATAAATAAGTAATAAAGGCCCAATAAACGATAAGGAATTACTTTTATGATAATTATATCTAGGTAACCGGGAGCGTTAAGCTTCTATAGCGTATTAATTTACGCTCTGGGTAGTGAATGGGTACCCATTGCAAACCCTAGAGGATAGCGTAAGATGGCACCCCCATCAACGCTCCACCCCATCAACGCTCCACCCATTTTCGAAGCCATCGCCACCACAACCCTTCAATTCAAACAACAATATCTCAACAACCACTTAATCAATTAACTACATATTAACCGCCCCGTACAACAATGCAATAAGGGTCATCATCGCTATTTTCTTCGCTTTCGGAAGACTCGCCTTGCTGTTGATTTTTCCGAGTGACAGCAGAGGGTCCTTTCGCAGAGGCTTGAAGCCCTACCTTCACCTTCCTAACCGATATCATCTTTACGAACTCCTCATTTGGCTCGGGCTGTACTTTCCTGCGCTTTTTGGGCTTCGCTTTTTTAAGTGCTGCAGTTAATTGGCTGTTATGAACCTCGACGGCGGAGAGTTTGCTGGTTTTCTCGTCAAGGGCCTTGCTAAGCTTGCGGAACAAAAGGCGTGCGGTAGGATTCCCGAACGTTGGATTAATTCCTACCAGGGATTTCTCGATTCGGGCTAAATCCCGAGAAGATTTAGGCGTCTTGATACCTAAAGCAGCCATTTGGGAGAAAAAATCAGGACGTTCTGGGGTAGAAGTTGATCTTAAGGTGGGTGCATCCGCCCTCCCTGCCCCATCCCTAACGTACCTGTTGTTTAACATTTTCGCCCTGTCGATAGGACGCAAACCTGTTGCTTCCCAACCCTTCATGATATATTTCGAGGTCATCATAACCTCGCTCCATGCCTTCGAGAACGCCCAAAGGAAGTCAGCCTTGTCTGTAACCTCGGACGTCCGTCCGTAGCAGCGTTCGCGGAACCAGTAGCGGAACTTCCGTTTTAAGGTGGCAAATACACCCACATCGAGAGGCTGGAAGACATGGGAAGCGTGGGCAGGCAGGAAAATGATGTAGATCTTGTTCTGAAGGCACATCCACATGAAGTCTTCGCTGGTGTGGCTGTTGTGGCCGTCGATAACTAGGAGCCTCCATTCGTCAGGGTCCTCGGGCTTGGTGTTAAGGATGAAGACTTCGCGAAGCCATTTCAACCCGATTTCGGTGTTCGTCCAGCCGTTCTTTGAAGTGGTAAAGTACCAGCTTTCGTATGCCTCATCATCCGAGTCGGGAAACCATTGTTGTTGTACGTCAACGCCGCTGAAGATCACGAGGGGTGGCAACGAGCGCCCGTCAGCACTGACGCATGCGATTATAGTGATCCATACCCTTTTGAAAGCGTCCTTTAAATGAATACACTTCCTAAAGGCTTCGCCGAGGACGAGAGAGTTCTCCCCCATGCCTTCCATCACCCCGATCTCGTCCGCGTTGAATCGGTTCCTCTACTTGATAGCCTTGACTTCCGGTAGGGCGAAGCGATCGAACAGGACGTTGGTGGAAGCCGGGGAAGCGCCATTCAGACGCTTATAGTCGATCGTCCTGCCCTTAAGAGTCCTAATTTCAGGATGACGGCGCAGAAATCGGGCTACCCAACCTTTTCCTAATCGTTGGGGGTTGCCGTTGTTGATCAGGATACGTTGTGCGTATAAGCGGAATCGGGAATGGGGTGGCGCATAGCCTAATTGACCCTGTACGACGACCCAATTGGTTAAAGTTTTTTCCTGGACTCGTGATAGCTTCTGGCGACTCTCATCGAACTCTTCTTTCGTCGGGACACCTTGAATACGGCGTGATATATATCGTCTGTCGACCTGCTTGCTCTTGGAGGCTGAACGCAGGGATCTTCCATGCGTTACCTTTTCAATCGCTTGCGCCGCACGGAATTAAGCTGAAAGCTGCATATCGTTCGAAAGCGTAGATTCTGATAAATAAGAAGATAATTTTTTCCATTTTTTAAAACGTTGTTGAGATGCTTTTTATAAGGAAAGAAATCAGTAAGTGGATCGTCGCGCAACGCGGTTGTGGGGTGGCGCGTTGATGGGGTGGAGCGTTGATGGGGGTGCCATCTTATCGCCGGGTTTCATCGTCCGGGAATTCTTTAATGTCGAAGTTTCCCGTGTCGGATATTTTCGTATAAAGCAGACGCATGATTTGTTTGGAACAGGTCTCTTCCTCGGGTCTTCGATTGTAGATGTTTCAAGCGGTGGGGCAAAGAGAAAGCAAAGTCTCTTGTGCGGCTTGAGCAGCAGGTACGTGGGATTATCAGGCCGACGTCAACATTGACCCATAAAACAGGGTTCTGATTGGAGAGGGCCAGTCGGCCGCACGGGCCAGATGGAGCAATCAGAAATCGGCGTCCTCGACAGGAGGCACACGAATCTCTGCAACTGGGTAGTGTCTGGCCGGCTCACGCTGCTTAAGTAACATAACAAACACGTCGGCAATGTGGACATATACTAGTGTCCTTTCCAGTAAGAGCTCAGGGATGCGCCATAAACCTATACCCACAGTAGTCGCGGGGAAGCGCCGATTCAATTGGTACCTAGTCAAAATTGAGATGGTTGAACAACGTGTGGTACTGCCCAAAATGGACCTTTCACTCTCCGTTCTTTGCAGGACCGGTGTTGAGTTATGAGAATCGAGGTGGCTGGATGGACAGTCAGAATCATCCATCGCACCACCAAAAGCCTGTCTACCCCATCTTCGTGATCTCCGGCTCCTGCGGGCCATTCATGATAGAAGAAAGTTGCCCGATGTTAGAAAGTCGTTGGAGGTGGATTTGACTCAAGCACCAGTCCTCCTTCGCCACTATAATGGATGACTTCGACTTGGCAGTTCAAAGTTCTGGAAAGCGCAATCGAACATTGCCGAGTTTTGATCATGACCTGCTGGCTTCTGGCTGCATCCGAAAGAGACTTCTGCATGGACCGTCCAAACACAAGTTTCAAATTACGAAGTATAAGAGTGCTCTTAACAGGGAGGCCGTGGAAGTACCCGAGAAAATATGTGGTGGCTAGCATTCGGTTCGTGGTGCAATGAGTGCGATCACTCGTATGAAACAGTCTCGTCACATCCTATCAGGAACCACAACGAACAGCCAACCACCAAAGCCGTCAGTCCGTGAAACTGGCTCTTTACTACTGGGCCGATGATATCAAGGTTATCCGGCGTGCAGGCTCAACATCCTTGCCACAACCTCTGGACCCGGGTAAGCAGTTGAACACTCTGCATATATATAACAGAGCTTCTGGAGGAGCATTTGAAGTCTTGTTCCGTCTTAATAAGACAAGCCGAGTCGGCAACCACCAGTCGGAATCGGAGTGAGGCAGGGGACTGAGGTGTGCAATCTATCCTAACCGTGAAAAACTATTTGATGAGTCATCGTGTTCGAAGATACTGGGTATAGTATCTATCGTGGAAATTAACCGTGTAATGATTTCTGTGTATTGGCTCAGCCTTATTTACCAGGCTTGGACCTATTATCTACCTTGCATAAGACAAGCCGAGCCACCCGAGAAGATAGTTTGAATGGAACTTTACGGTGTAATTGGCGGTGCAACATCAACAAGCTGGTTCGGTTGGAGAGCTCAACAAACCTTAGCAACATGTTATATTTCCATTACAATTGTTGGCCTTTGCAATAAAACTAGAAGCGCGAGGCTGGTAATAAAATGAAAACAACTTCTTATTTATTTATAATAACTGTTTTGCGCAAGTTTGACCATATCCTAGAACCCTAGCACGCACTATTGTGCGCTCTTGGGGCCCCTTATTCCTCTTTCCCCAGTGCGAGGGCAGAAGACCATGTATCTCAAGTCGGTTTTCTATTTCCAGATCTATATATATCATGCTCTGGAACGTGTAAAAATGAGCGTGTGCTAACTACATTCCAAACTACGAAAAGATCCAACCCCTTACTTAATCCCTGATATCCCCATCAGTCCCCGAAACGATTCTCTCACCAACGACTCCGCCTCCATCCCCCAACACCCAACCAAAACAAGGGAGGCGGGTTGTCGAAGTAACCCGAGGTCTTCTCAGCCCAAAATCCTAGAAGATCTCCTTCACAATATTGATACTCCGGAGTCCGTCAGACACGCTAGTTCCAACGAGCGTACCGTTGAAGTTCGGGTTAAGCAGTGCAACCGTCTCGCCATTCTCATTCTCGAAGTGGCGCAGCATCTGCGGGTTGCGCGGCTGGGCGTCGGCGAACTCAACGTGGCGCCGGAGCTTCCTTGCATTCTGGAAGTTGCCGTTCACGAGGGTGAACTCGCTCCCGTCGTTGGCGCCGCCATTGTTGGCGCAGTAGCCGCTGGGCTGAAGTCAGCATTCTGTCCTTCACTTAAAATTAGTTCTCTAATTTACGAGACCTACCTGGTATCATACCCCCGCACGACGATGTTAAACGACGTGCCCGCCGCGATGGTCTGGTAGAAGCTGCTCAGCGAGCCCCCCTGGCTGTTGTTCTCGGACGGGTCGACGCAGCGCAGGGTTGCCCCCGCACCACCCTCCAGGGTGCTCGCGAACGGATACTCGTCGCAAGAGGAGCCCCAGTTCGCGTAGCCCGTCGTCGTGCAAGGGGATAGGGCTTGGCTGCAGCCGGCGGCGTCGCGACGGGGTCCTGAGTTGGCCGCGTTGCCGTCGTAAGTCAGGACCCCGTTGTGTAGGCCGTTGAAGGTCGCGTAACACGCGTTTTCACAGGGGCCGCGGGAGTTTGTGCAGTCCCAGTCAAAGGTCTGGGAGAGGGCCACGGCGGCGAAGGATAGAACAGGGAGGAAATGCATGTTGGCGGGATGGGAATAGGAGGCTATATAGGCTGAGTATAGGATGTCTTTTGAGGAGCTCGGGGATGCTGGGGCTTGAGTTTAAAGTGATACCTCCTTTGGTCGGGAGGGACTGCAATTTATATGTCGTCGTTTCTTGCACTAAACTCCCATCATGCTAAGGATAGCATTGTCTTTCTATGCTACTTGCTATTCACATCGTAGGGCTAAACTTCAACCACGAGCAGCATCGTCCGGGCTATTCGGGGGCGGCAATTATGGTTCATCTTTCCTATCTAGTCAGCTGCTGAGGCTGTTCACGACGCCTTTACCTATGCTGGTAATGATGGCCAGATCGTCGTGTAAGACAGCATGAATATTGGCTGAGTGAGAGTCAGGCTCGCCTTGAGGATTTCAAATTTGGGGTGCGCTATCAGTCGATTTCAGGGGCTGATTCAGCTGAGTCAGCTGTTGCGCTCGTGCAAGCAATGATCTGCCATATCTCCATCTAAGACGACACCATGATTGGCTGGGGTCACGGTGAGTGCTGTGTTCAGCTGTTCTAATTTACCATACCACTCAAGCATAGCAGGATCAAGTGCAGATGTAAGCGCGATGAAACAAATCCTAATTATGCAGAGATCATTGGTACTTGAGCCCCTTATGATAGCCCGGAGCAATTGAAAGGATCACTGTTCGAAGCACTACCATGAAAGCCTTGTCTCCCTCCACTCTGGATTACCTCGTATGTATCGACGTCAACTTAGCCCCATCTACGGACCTTGTGTCGAGTGCCAGGCGTTAGGGGGAATGCTGTCTGGCTAAATATCTTTGGAATTTGCGGACTGAGGGTTTCTACCAATGCAGCCTTCGGGTGAAGAAGTACTCCGTATTAGACTCCTACCTGAGTATGGAAACACCCATGGGTAAAAGTTTGAAGTGACTTGTTACTTAGTAGCGATTTACAATCGATACCGATCGTCCGGGCTGAGCTGTGCCTCGCAAGTATCAGTCCGGGAAACACCAAGCTGAATGAGCAGAACATGCAGGATGCAATTATAATGAGCACACATTGGTAGCATCTAGTTTTGGCAGTGGGAGAGGCTTCATTTCGGCGCGCTGGAAAAGTGATTTGGAAAAAGAGTGTACAAGCTAGTGGAAGTCGGGTCCAAGTAAGCCTGGTGTATGGGGCCCTATTCCTATAAACTACATATCAATAGGCAGAATCGAGTGATAACTTCAGAGACGCGTTCAAATGCATTGATCTCTTTTTAACACTGCTTCAACCAGCATGATACGCAATTCAGCACCTCTCAACCGCCAGCCTCGACTGCCTGATCACTACCCCTCCGTAAACACCCATACCACACCTGAAACGACCAACACTTAAAATTCACCGCCCCTTCATCCCCTAGGACCCTCCAAGCCGCTTAGGAGGTGCGTGTCCCCCCTGCTGTGCCGGTGATGGAGCCCTAAGCCTATAGACACCCCCATCAGCCTCGGCGTGGTGCTTCGCTTCCCCCATATCAACATTAGCAATGGCCAGATTCTGTATCAGAAGCTGTGCACTCCCAAAATCAGCCCTAACCGTCTGAATCTCATCACCAATGCGCTGACCGACTACCACCGTCTCATCCCGGCCAGAGCGTTCATCCAGCACGGCAAAGCAGTGATAACTCTGGTCCAGGATCTCCATCCCGATGTCCTCGGCGGATCGTCCTACGAAGGGGGACGAGAAGTTCTGAACCGGCGGAGTGGTCGCCTCTGCGGAGATGTCCGGGGAGCCATTGTGAGCCGTGACGATGGTGAGACGGCGGGCGCCGTTGTTTCCCGGGACTAGCCTCTCGAATCCGGCGAGGGAGTCGTTGAGGAATTTATTGATTACCTAGAGAAGGAACGATATTGTCTTAGACTATGGCGACAGCGGGAGAGCTGAGATATGGGCTACTTACAGAAGTAGGGAGCTCTGCAGAGCAGCAAATGGGGAAGTTCCTTTGCATCTTGACTGATCTTGGACTGCTGTTGTGTTGTTGACGGCGGTGGGTTAATTGTGTGGGAAAGAATTTTGTGTTGACGAAAGCGCAATTTGTCTGAAATCGAGCTGAAGCCTAACAACTCATAGGATACCTTGCGCCGCCCGGGGCCGAATCCAACGGCAAATTCGCGATCTACAGTGAGATGACGTAACAATATTCACTTAAGCTCTCTAATCGCAGAAGACAGGGTGTGGTCCACGTTTATTCGTCAGGCGAGTAATGGATCCTGCAGTAAAAAAATACGGATGGAGCGGATGCTTCCGTCAAGCTATATATAGAAATCTATATCTGTGAATGGTCGATCGGCTACCGGAAACTTAAAGAACGATCGACACGAATTGCGCCTAATGCGTCTATATGCACTCGGACTGATTGAATAAATAGGGGTGACTTGCGTGGCGCTTAGCTTGCCAGGTGGCAAGACAAGCTGAATTCGTCCGACGAACCGCCAATGTTAACGCCAAAGGCTGCAACCCCTATGGTCTTCGGTTGGCGCTGGGGTTGGCGCTGCAGCGGATGGAGAAGCTGGTTCTACAGTCCAAGCTGCCAAAGCCACCGGGACCTTTGTCTTGTTAGGAAGCTTGGTACATATGTCATGCTGGATCGTTGTCGAAGGTATCTGTGTCATGGTAAAAATGGGGTCTAAAAGGCTCCAATCAGATACCCCTGGTGGGCTCCACCAGGCTCTATAAAAAGGGCTTTTAGCGGCCCAAATGGCTCGAGGAGAGCTTTCCCTCCTTAGAGTCAGAGCTGTCAATATAGCCTCAATTTCTTCTGTGACAATCTGTTCATTAGAGAAGCAGAGGAAGTCGCTGAAGCGAGAGCGACTGCATGGTACGTTGTGATGGCTTGGGGATGGACGTTTAGAAACGGATGGACGGCGCGGTTCGTGATCTTTGTACAAGTGAATGATCCGCTGCCGATGTACAGTCGGGATCACCTCGGAACTGTAGCCCTGCGCTGCTAGGAGCTCCGGCACAGCCACGCAGAAAAGCCGCAAACAGACACCAAAAATGCTGCAAAAAACGTAAAGAAATCCACTCCTATCTTCGAGATCATTTTCTTAACAGTACGGCCCTAGTTATTCCTCTAGGTGAACAAGGTTTTACCCGAGACAGGAAGCCTGCTTAACAGCCCGCCGTCTAAGCTTGTCGCTTTACTCTCCGATCCCGCCGGCGAATACCAATACTTACCTTTACCGTTACAAACGCTACCTGTAAACCGGAAGCTAGAGAGTTGAGATTAAAGCCCGCAAAGCAGTTGATTCTATCCCTACCAAGAGACTGCATATGCGAAAATTTGGGGTTCCATCTTGCCAGTGACAGTGAGAAGAGTAAGGAAAGCGAAGCAGAAGGAGAGGAGAGAGTGTGAAACCCAGTACGAGGAACAAAAAGCGAGGAGGAAAGACAAAGGAGCAGAGAGGAGAAGTAGAGAGCCTAAGATAAAAAGGATTAAGGAAAGAGGAGAAAGGAGAAGATAACAAAGTATGCGTTCGAGAACGAAGCAAAAAGGGCTAATCACTGATGTCGACCTTAAGCGCCAGACGCCGAATCCTGAGAACAGAAACTAAAAAAAGGCTCTCCCTTGTCCGTACGATGTAAACCTAAGCTATAGATTTACCTTTTCATCCACAATTAGGCGATACCCCATGCGGATTCATATAAGGCGGATTGTTACCATGCAGTAAAAGAGTCCACCTATTATTAAGCGAGCAGAGAATAAAAGAAAAACGTCCGCCTAAGGTAGGCGATGACGTAACCCGCGTATGGCCTAGAATCATAAGCAATTTTCTTCTAAATTCATTGGATCTCTGTTGGTAAGATTCGTTCGAAGACGTCCATAGTTTGGAGTTCGTTCTGCCTGCTGCTGCTGCAGCAAAGGGAACTTCTCTCGGACTATCCATGCCCCTTTCGATTTCCACCCTGCCAGATTTCTAGGATGCTACCTGCTTCTCCACGTAACCATCTCCATAAGAAAGTTTTTCTGCATAAAAGAACCGTAATCAGTCGGTCTCTTCGCGTAACCCCTGGATCCAACCTCTCGAGGCAATGGAGCCGTGCCACGCAAGCAGAATCTTTTAGTCTCCAAGGCTATGTTACAAACGCAAATCCTTCCGGCATCACTGCCGGGCTGTTTCCTTCGGTATCGCCGATTCCTTGCCACGTACTGGCAAGGCGGATTCAGAACATCCCAGCATAGTGAGCATACTCCCCCAGCCGAAAGCGAGGCAGAAAGGCAGCGTGACTGGGAGAAATTGCGTCTGAATTTTCAGCTCTTTATGGTCAGAATGTCGGCAGTTGGTGCTTTCAGGTGTTGCAGGCTGGGAGGCTTTGTCGGTGTAGGGCTGCAGGATGCAGCATGCGACATGCCTTGTTTACCGCCCACCCTTTGACCGCTCACCCTTTAACCGCCCAATCAGGTACTTAAGGGCGATTGCCCACGGACAGGATTTGTCCATTCAGTAGACAGAGAACCATCGTATAGAGATTCCGCCTGCTTCCTGCATTTGATCACTGTAACTGCTGACAAGAAATATGGAAATAAATAGTAACGGCCTTACTTCAACCTCACGCTCATCGATAATTAATAGCTTAAAGCAAGTTCTAACTAATAGATTAGGTAGTATGTGAAGGCGAAAAGTAGCTTTATTTATAAGGTGTGGGCATTTGGTGCTTTCAGGTGTTGCAGGCTGGAAGGCTTTGTCGGTATAGGGCTGCAGGATGCAGCCTGCGGCATGCCTTGTCCACCGCTCATCCTTTGACCGTACGATCATGTACGTAAGGGCGATTGCCCACGGACAAGCTTTGTCTATTCTAGCATACGTAGGACCATGACGCAGAGATTACGCCAGCTTCCTGCATTTGACCACTGTGACTGCTGACATAAGGTCTTCTTTACAATATCAGGGTTCAGCTATACCGCAAGGGTTTCTGATTTTATTTCAACGTTTACAGCTTTCCGCTTTCGTCCTATTTTGCTTTAATTTTATACTAAAAATTGATAGAAAACGTAATGTTAAGCGGAAGCAAAAAACATAAATATCGTTAACGTTGTTAAGCGTTGAAGTACCTTCATACTCGCGTTTTTGTGAAATAAAGCAACTTAATGGAGCTAAAGTGGGCCTAGCTTCCGTTTTAGGGCTAGCAGCTTCTTAGAAATTGTTAGGTGCAACGCCCTCTCGCCCTTTGTCGGATAAAACGTTTGCTATATTTAGCTTTCGGATTAGATCTAATTAATACTTTAACCGCTTAAAAACATCGTATATCATACGAATCGTCCATTAAACCAGCTTTAACGCATAATTGTTATGTTATTATCAAAGGGCTACACGCGTTCTGAAAACGCCCATACAAATGTAATTCAGAAGCTAAGTAGGGCGGAGACACCCTAACTCGAAATGGGAGTATTTTAGCTACCGAGAATTAACGGTCCTCTAAGCCTCATCAGTTGAGCCCAGCCAGGGGAACGACCGGTAGAACCCCATCTCTGTCAGACACACTCGGGCATAATCCCAGTCCCTGACTTTGCTTTTTCCCGGCGTCCAATGATTCCTTCCAGCCCGCGCCCGGTATATCGATGTGAACCCTACCATGGACACCCACGTCCACACCAAGTGTGGCTTGCATTACCGGTCCTGGTGAGCAATGCTGCGTCCAACGGTGACCAGGAGCGATATGCAAAATTATCATCATTACCCCTTTGAGCCTCTTTCACCCACCTGCAGCACAAGCGGTGTGTCTACCATTTGTTAGATATGTAGCTCGATCGTACGACGGGGTGGCTCAAGTAGATGGCGAGGCAGAATGTTGGTGACTATATTGGATTGGGTTCTTGATCTCGTGTGTGTGTGGCCTTTTCCTCGTCAGTGGGGCGGGGAAATCTATCTCTACTTTACACTCTCACCGCCACATTTGCAGACATCGTTGTAACCAAAGGTCTCACTCTAATGTCCCCCTTTATGCAGGCTGGGCGTTCCCGTGCTGTTCAGTATAGAACAGGAGAGGAGGGGTAATGCTTCTACCACTAAAAACCACCTATCTGTGCCGCGATTGCCGGCCGATTATTGCATTTACTAAGTTAGGGGGTGGTAGCACCTTAGAGCCCAAATACCTACAGGATTTTATATACAGGACGTCTCTCTCATCGCCTTCGTTGTCTAGTGAATGTTCTGCCTCCGCTCAGCCACCGCCTAGGGAAGCCAGAAGCGCATGAGATCGTGGTGTCCGTTCATCGATTTCGGAAAAACTACACTTTGTCTCACTGCTTCCTTTTGAACCACCCACAGCCATTTAAGTATGAATCCCTGATAGATTCGCGGATTATGTTAGCTGACGTATTCTGTTCTGCGGCCTCTATAGGGGATAGCCCTAAAGAGCTTTCAATGGCGACGAAATATTCCTGCACTTCAATAGCAAGGAAGATTATCCTGAATATTTTCGGCAAGGGAGATCATGCTGAATATTTTCGTGTAAGTGCTTTAACCTGAGACTGTATCTGTTGCCTTTCTGTGCCAAGAGACTGAGTAATATAGTTGCTAACCCCGGCTGTTTTTGGTGATATGGGACGTAAGTCTTGCTATAGCGCAAGATAACGTTATGTAGATGCTGACCCCGGCTGCTTTTGTGATAATATAGGAAGTAACTCTTGCTATGCCGACGATGCGGTGTTGTTATATAGCTGCTGACTTCAGCTGTTTTGGTAATATAGCATGTAAGTTTGCTATGCCGACGATATAGCATTATATAGTTGCTAACCCCGGCTCTGTTTTTTTGGTAATATAGCGCCTAAGTTTTACAATACCGACAATATAGTATTATATAGCTTCTGACTTCAGCTGTTTGGTAATATAGCTTGTAAGTTTGCTATGCCG
The DNA here is from genome assembly GCA_004155035.1 of Monosporascus sp. 5C6A. NCBI lineage: Eukaryota > Fungi > Ascomycota > Sordariomycetes > Xylariales > Monosporascus > Monosporascus sp. 5C6A. The sequence goes on along the minus strand of QJOB01000187.1, from coordinate 102,871 downwards.
ACGACATGGTATTATATCGTTGCTAACCTCGGCCCTTTTTTGGTAATATAGCGCGTAAGTCTTTCTACACCGACGATATGGTATTGTATAGTTGCTAACCCCGGCTGCCTTTTTAATAATGCAGCGCGTAAGTTCTTGCTATGTCAACGATCTAGTGTCACATAGTTGCTTATCTTAGCCGTTTGGAAATATAGCTTGTAAGTCTTATTATGCCGACGACATGGTATTATATAGTTGCTAATTCCTGTTATTCTTTCTAATAACATAGCGCGTAAGTCTCGCTATACCGATGATGCGGTATTATACAGCTGCTAACCCTGGTTTTTTTTTCGGTAATATAGCGCGTAAGTCTTGCTGTACCGAAGAGATGGAGTGATATGGTCGCTAACTCCGTGTTACGAGAGCGCTGCTCTCGTCTCAAGGATCTACCTTTAAGGCCTAGCGCGGGAGTATGCCACGGCTAAATCTCGGCTAAAGAAACTTGGCCCCTTGAGTGATCTAGGTGATCTAGGTGATCTGGAGCAGATCACATAGATCACATAGATCCACGACACACTCACTGACGTAACGGTGGATATATAAAGAACCAGTTTCCTATGTAGATAGCCTCTGAATAGTTTCGCTCTTTAGCTATCAATCTAAGCTCTCAACCAGAGGCAACTGCACCGTTCTCTGATTAAGGGAAGAGTACCTTAATTCTCTTTAACGAACACATTGAATCATTCTTCGCCATATTGTTACCTGCAAATCAAGACCCTTTTCGGATACTGCTCATACTTCCAGGTGGATGTATGACAGGTTCGTTACACTCCGGCCGTGTTTTTTCTGGAGAGAAATAGAACGTAAGTGTTGCTATGAAAACAATTTGGCGTTATAAAGCTACTAACTCCGGCTTCTTTATAATATAGCGCGTAAGTCTTGCTATGCCGACGAGACAGTGCTGTATAGCTGCTAACTCAGCTGCGTTGGTAATATAGCTTGTAAGTCTTGCTATGTTAATGGTTTAATATTATATGGTTGCTGATCTAAGCTGTTATTTGTTAACAAATAGAGCGTAAGTTTGTTATACCGATACCGTAATATTACATCGCTAACTCGGGTTTATTATTAATATAGCAAGTAAGTTTTGCTACGGCGATAGCATAATATGATATAGCTGCTAACCTCGGCTCTTATGTTTTGATATAAAGCTTGTAAGTCGTGCTATGCCAACGACACCGTATTATATTGTTACTAACCCTAGCTGTTCTGGTAATATAGCTTGTAAGTTTTACTATGCCTATAATATCGTATTAAACGGTTGCTAATTTCTGTAAATTTAATAATACAGGTTGTAAACCTTGCTATATTGGCTATAAAGTGTTGTATAGCTGCTAACATTAACTGTTTTTGGTAATATAGTTTGTAAGTTCTACTACGCCGATTATATATATTATATAGCCGCTAACCTTAAGATCTTTGGTAATATAGTTTGTAAGTTTTGTTATATCGATAACATCGTATTATATAGTTGCTAACTTTGGTTGTTTTAATAATATAGGAAGTAAGTCTTTTCTATACCAGCAATATAGTATTACATAGCTGCTGACTAGGATTATATTTTGTGGTATAGTTGGTAAGTTTTATTCTACTAGCGATGTATTGTTTTATAAATGCTAATCTGGGATACTTTGACAATATAGCTTGCAAGTTTTATTTTGCTAATAATACGGTATTTTATAGCTGCTAACTAGATTGTTTTGGTATAGGATGTAAGGTTTGCTATGCTAACGATATGATGTTATAGAGTTGCTAACTCCGGCTGCTTTTACTTTATAGGGCGTAGGTCCTTCTATACTGACGATATAATATTATATAACTGCTAACTCTGGGTGTTCTTGGTAATATAGAACGTAAGTCTTGCTATAGCGGAAGATCGAGTTATATACTTGCTAACCCTGGCTATTTTTGATGATATAGGAAGTAAGTCTTGCTATATCGACGATAATATGTTTTTATATAGCTGCTAACTTTAATGTTTTTCGTAACATAGCTTGTAAGTTTTATTATGCCGATTATATAACGTTATATTATTGCTAACTTCGGCGGTTTGGTAATATAGTTTGTAAGTATTATTATACCGGTTATGTGATATTATATAGCTGCTAACCACGGCTGTTTTGGTTATATAGCTTGTAAGTTTCGCTATGCCGCCGATATGGTTTTATATAGCTACTAATCCCGGCTATTGTATTTTTGGTAATATAGCATGTAAGTTTCGCTACGATGACTATATTATGTTATATGGCTCCAACCCCAGCTATTTTGGTAAAATAGCATGCAAGTTTTGCTAAAATAGACAGGATAATGAGCGTATTCGTTAGAGGATCAGCTATCTATCAAGGTGGCAGAGAGCCATACATATATACACAACACCTACAGGAGTTATGTCACTGTACTTGTTAGGAAGGCCTTAACCCTCACTTCAACACTCCCGTTCAAGGCTTCACGATATACGTATACATGCTCCCGTAGTCTACTATGCTCTCGTGCTCCGGGTCGCCTGTCTCGACTAACTTCTACTGCTTAGTCAGCTCCCGTGGCTCACTCCCGTGGCTCAAAGCTCCCGTGGCTCAGGGCTCACGTGGCTCAGGGCTCCCGTAGCTCAAGGCTCCCGTGGCTCAGTGGGCTCACGCTGCTAAGTCAGTTCTAGTCAATCGATCTCTCGGCCCGGTCTCTGCTTACTCGGTCCAACTCTTAACAGGTAGTTACGTTACTAACTTTCCCTTCTTACGAGCGGTCGCCGAGTACTAGCTTTAGGCCAAGGGCCTCGCGAAACTTCAAGAACGGCTTTCGTACGAGTGGCTTAGTCAGGCCGTCTGCCACCATGTCCTCCGTTCGGACATACTTTAACTGGACCTTTCCTTCTGCTACCTTCTCCCTAACAAAGTGTTATTAAATGTCAATATGCTTGGAACGACTGTAATTACCTGGATTCTTCGCCAGTGCAATCGCGCCTTAATTGTTACAGTAAATAACCATTGCGCTAGGCTTAATCTTAACCATGACACTTCTGCCCACCCTTTTAAGATCCGTACTAAGTTTGCTAAAAAAGCGCTGTAGCCAGATGGCTTTTTTGGTAGCCTGGGTTTATCCAACGTACTCAACCTTACAGGATAACAGTGTCGTACTGGCTTGTCGCTTGGATAACCAGCTAATCGCTTTACTGCCCAGGTCAAAGACGTACCCGGAGGTTAACTTCCGGGTATCGGGATCACCTGCCCAGTTAGCGTCGCTATATCTAGCCAAGGGACCTAGCTTTCCTTTGAATTCCAATAACAGCATCTTCGTCCCTTGTAGGTAACGGAAAATTCGCTTTACTGCAGCCTTATGCTGCGGCGTAAGGTTGGATAGGTACCTGCTTACGTATAATACTGCATAAGCAAGATCCGGTTTGGTCCCTATCATCAGATACATCAAAAGGCTAACGGCTAATTAATGGCGCTATCTGTTATCCTTCGGGCAGGACCAATTGTCCTTTTTTTTCTTTAATTTCGAAGTCGTTATCGGGGTATTAATTCTTTTGCAGTTTTCCATCTGATACAGTCCAAGTATTTTGTTAATATATCCCTGTTAATTTAAGTAAATCGTCCGATTCGGCCGGTTTCTTCGAATGCGAATGCCTAGGTAATATTAACAAGACCCGAGGTTTGTTATCTGGAATCGCTTGTTTAGTGCTGCCTTAACTTTGCTAATGGCTCTTTTGTTTTTGCCAATTAATAATAGGTCGTCGAGGAAAAACAGCGATATAAATCCCAGTTTCTTTATTAATAAAGACCCCGGCGTCCGCGTTAATAAGGCTGAAACCTAGCGTTACCAAGAACTCGGTTATGGTTTAAACCATATCCTTAACGCTTGCTTCAGGCCATACAGTACCCTCTTTGGCTTGCAAACTCTGCCCGTGCCGTCGTCGAACTCCTCTGGTTATCTTATATACGTGAGGCTACCGCGTCGCCGCGGCAGCACAATAGCCCTCGTTTTAACAGCATAATCGTTACCGGTTAGATTTAATATTAAAAAAAAGGGGGGGCCTCCCGCGTAGTTCAGCTTACGAGGCCTGCTGGCGCAGGCCGAGTAAGCCGAAATACGCTCCGGCACCCCCTTTTTTTAAAATTTAATAACTGCAACATAATTAGTTAGGTCGACGGTTAGCTAGGTCGACGGTTAGCTAAGTCGACGGTTAGCTAGGTCGACGGTTAGCTAGGTCAACGGCCAGCTAAAGCTTCCAGGGCTTCCAGGGCTTCCAGGGCTTCCAGGGCTTCCAGGGCTTGCAGGTCGACGGTTAGCTAAGTCGACGGCCAGCTAAAGTTTCTAAGGTTTTTAAAGCTTACAAGTCGACGGTTAATTAAAACAACGGTTAATTAAATTAACGGCTAATTAAGTCTTTTAAATTTTTAAAGTTTATCAATTAACGGTTAATTAAAGCATATAAAGTTTTTAAGGATTACAAATTAACGGTTACTTAAGTCGACGGTTAACTAAATTAACGGTTAATTAAATTAATAATTAATTAAATTAAAGCTTTTAAAACTTTTAAAACTTCTAAGGCTTTTAAAAATCCCAAAGCTTTTAAAAATTCCAGGGTTTTTAGGGCTTACAGGTCGACGGTTAGCTAGGTTAATAACCAGCTAGAAATTCCAGGGTTTCCAAAGTTTTCAAGGTTTTTAAAATTTTTAAGACTTACAGGTTAACGGTTAACTAAATCGATAGCTAACCAGGGATTCCAAGGCTTCCAAGGTTTCCAGGGCTTCCAGGGCTTTTAAAAATTCCAGGGTTTCCAAAACTTCCAAAGCTTTTAAAGTTTTAAAGCTTATAAGTCGACGGTTAATTAAGGTAACGGTTAATTAAGTTAATTATTAACTAAATTAACAGTTAACGAAAGCTTTTAGAATTTTTAAAACTTTTAAAAATTTTAAAAATTCCAAAACTTTTAAAGCTTGCAGGTCGACGGTTAGCTAAAACGACAATTAACTAAATCGACAGTTCGCTAAATTAACGGCCAGCGAAAACTTTTAGAATTTTTAAAATTTATAAGTCGACGGTTAACTAAAATAACAGTTAGCTAAATAAACGGTTAATTAAATTAACGGTTAATTAAAGCTTTTTAACTTTTTAAAAATTTAAAATTTATAAGTTAACAATTAATTAAAATAACGGTTAATTAAATTAATAGTTAATTAAGTTAACGGTTAATTATGTTAATAGTTAATTAAATCGATAATTAATTAAGTTAACGGCTAATCAAAGCTTTTAAAGCTTTTAAAACTTCCAAAGCTTTTAGCAATTTTACAGCTTTTAGGAATTCTAGGGTTTCCAAGACTTGCAGGTTAACAATTAACTAAGTCAACGGCCAGCCAGGGATTCCAGGGCTTCCAAGGTTTTTAGGGTTTCCAAAGCTTTCAAAGCTTGCAGGTTAACGGTTAACTAGGTCGATAGCTAATCAAAGCTTTTAAAGCTTTTAAAACTTCTAGGGCTTTTAGAAATTCCAAGGCTTCCAAAGCTTTTAGGGCTTCTAGGGTTTACAAATTAACGGTTAGTTAAATTAACGGCTAGCAAAAGCTTCCAGGGCTTTTAAAGTTTTTAAGGATTTTAAGAATTCCAAAGTTTTTAAGATTTATAAATTAACGGTTAACTAAAGCAACGGTTAGCTAAATTAACGGTTAGCTAAGTTAACAGCTAGCCAAAACTTTCAGAGTTTCTAAGGCTTATAAGTTAACGGTTAATTAAAATAATGGTCAATTAAAACTTTTAAAACTTTTAAGGCTTTTAAAGCTTACAGGTCGACGGTTAACTAGGTCGACGGCCAGCCAGGGATTCCAAACCTTCCAAAGCTTCCAGAGCTTCCAGAGCTTTTAGGGCTTGCAAGTTAACGATTAGTTAGGTCGATAATTAGCTAAGACTTTTAAGGCTTTTAAAATTTTTAAGGCTTTTAAGGATTTTAAGGCTTCCAAGGCTTTTAAAGGTTTTAAGGCTTATAAATTAACGGTTAGCTAAGTCGACGGCCAGCTAACGCTTCCAGAACTTCCAGAACTTACAAGTTAACGGTTAGTTAAAACGACAGCTAACTAAAGCTTTTAAAGCTTCCAAGGCTTTTAGGAATTCCAGAACTTTTAAAGCTTGCAAATTAACGGTTAACTAAGTTAACGGCTAGCCAGGTGTTACGAACAGAAGGTTCTCACCACAACCAACTTGGTCCTTCTTGGCGAGTTGGAGGTCTTACCCGGTAAAACCTCGGAAACCAAGGCTTGGCCCTCCCCACCAGAGATCTGAGTGATCTAGGTGATCTAGGTGATCTGGATTAGATCACATAGATCACATAGATCCACGACACACTCACTATTGGAAAGATGGATATATAAAGGACCAGTTTCCTATGTAAATAGCCTCTGAATAGTTTCGTTCCTTAGCTATTAATCTAAGCTTTCAACCAGAGGCAACTACACCGTTTTCTGATTGAGGGAAAAGTACCTTAAATTTTTTTAACGAACACATCGAATTATTCCTCGTTTTATTGTTACCTGCAAATCAAGACTTTTTTCGGATACTGCTTATACCTCCAGGTGGATGTATGACAGGTTCGTTACATTTTGATAGCTTCTTGATTAATAGTTAACGAATGATTCAAGGCCCAGTTGGGCATAAACCTTTCTGAACTTAGTGAAGATAATATCATAGAACGACGTTTAGAGGATAGACAGCATACCCGATCCTCGTCACAAATCAGTGAAGGATCAGCAACAAGACTAAACGACCTACTTTTTATTGAAGAAGTGCTCCGACTTATCGACAACATGGCGTTTTCTACGACTCGAGCCTAAGGCAAACCTTTTTCCGCCCAGCAACAGTTTACCCTTTTCCTTAAAGATACTATCGAGGTGCGAGGCAAGTTAGAAAGTAAGGAGGAGTACGAAAAGAAAGAGCCTGAGACAGCAAAACCAGAGCTTAAGGGCAAGGAAAAGGAACTTACTGCAAAAAAAAAAAATGAATTTCTTGGCAGCAGAACTTCGAGCATTGAAAAAGGAAAGTGCCAGACTTGCCCAAAGAGAAAGGGAAAGAGCCTTTGTTCCACCCGTGTTTGACTTTAACCCATATCGCGAATCCCCTATCTTACCTCCTGGATATTATGGAATGCCTGAAGTTAAGGGGTACAAGCCAGCCGCTTTTAAACCTTATAATGGATCTACAGACGTGGAAGGATTCCTGATCCAGGCCCGGATTTATTTTAAATTTTACCAGAGTTCCCTAGTGGAAGATTATCAGAAAGTACTGGTTATTTCCCAAGTATTTATAGGGAGAGTCTTTTTATGGTTTGAGCCAATCCTGAAAAATTACCTGAAGAATTACCTTAGAAGCTTATCGGATGTTATAAATTATATCTTTAGCGATTATGAGCATTTCGAAGATAAAATGCGAGCTTTGTTCGGAAACGCCAATAAAGAACAGCATGCGATAAAACAACTGCATTTGTTACGACAGACCAAGTTAGCAGCAAAGTATATAACCGAGTTTAATCGCTTGGCCGTTATTTTGCAACTGCCTGCAAGCGTATTGTTTTACTTATATTACGATGGCCTGAAGCCTTAGGTTAAAGACGAGATGTACAGAGTATTTAAAACAGGATCCTTTGAGGAATATATAGATTAGGTTATTATCGCCGATCGACGCACTTTTGACAGGTACCTCGAAAAGAAAGGATCCAATAAGCGAAAGGACGAAAGAAGTTCGAGTAACCGAACTTAGAAAAAAAGGGACAGACTTTAGAAGGAAGCCAGCTTAGTTTTGAGAGATTTTAAGATAAACAAGTCCAATATAGAATGTTTTAATTATGGCAAGAAGGGCCATTACAAGAACGAGTATCGTTCCCCAGCCAAAAGAGACACAAAGAAGGGAGGAATTCCCTAACCCCAGAGGAAATCCCAAGGAAAACCTCAGAAGAAAGTACGAATGGCAGAATATGAATTAGATAGCGAAAAGGAGGAGGAAGAGAAAGAAATCAGCACCATTTCCTTCCAGCCAGAATTTACCATTACCATAACGAGCCAGGTTCAGAACGGCGACCTAAAGTACGAGCGTTGCCTAACCTGCCAGAATTAAATTATTAGAACCTGCAAGTATTATCCCGGATAAATAACTTCCAGGATAGCTATAAAGCTAGGATATATCTGTTATTTAGATAAATAAAAGTGCAAGATTTACGACGAAAACGGCCAGTTGCAACCAGACCTTAGTAATTACGGACAGTTATCCCCCAAATTCTGTAAGCTCCCCGAATACACGGTATACCCAAAACCCAATAGCACTATAATATAACAAATAGATGATTACTATCTTTTTAATTTTTCTGCCTGTTACGATTATAGTTATTTAACCTATCTGCGAGCCAAAAAAAACAACGATTATTGGCCAGGTTGGGACGAGAAGGCACCTATTAAGCCAGATAATAAGTGCAGATATACTGAAACTCCCCGATAGCCAGAATACCTTAAGTTTTGTTACTTATACCCAGAATCAAAACAAAGCCAGAAAGCCATAACATAAGGATGCATGTATTACTTACCCATGCTGTATATAATACATGAGGCCCTGGCAGCAGGACTGGACTTACGAGGGGATATAATCCAGCCAAGTTTCCTTTCGCCCAAGGAAAAAAAACCAACCTAAGTTTATATAGTACTAAAACCTTAGTGTTAATATGGCAGACGAACTTGGTTTAAGTGCATAAACGATTATTACTCCAAGCACGCGGTTAGGAAGGCCCGAAAATGGCAACGTTCCTAACCCTGTCAATCAAAAAACTTCAGAGGTTTTCGAAACTAAGGCATCGAGAAGCCCGTTAACACAAGACTTTATGCAAAGCCAGAACAGGACTTAGGAATTAGATTGAGATTTCATTATATTATGAAAACAAGACGCTTAAGGTAATAATTGATTTAGGCGCGGAAAATAACTTCATTTTACTAACAATAGCAGAAAAATACCAGATCCCTTGGAAGTACAAACTATAGTCCTACAAATTACGTACCGTCGATAGAAACCTATTTACTTACGAAAACGGTCGAGTTTTTAGGGAAATAAAGGAACTTCCAGTTGAAATATAAGGACATTTAGAGAAGATTATCCTTGATATAGCCGATATTTCAGAATACGACATTATCTTGGGAATGCCATGGTTTCGTTCTAATAATCCACGCATTAACTGGAAAAAGCAAATATTTTCCTGGGAAAATAAAAAAAATTAAAGGGTTTGTTATATCATCAAAAAAATACGAGTCCCAGATTAAGATGTTACAGTACCTTAGGAATACCAACAATTCAAAAAGTTATTTAAGGACAGAGAGGACTACGAGCTACCCTTTCATGGTTAATGGGATTATCGGATACCCATTAAGGAAGGACATCATCCCAAGCTTTACAAGATTTACCACATGAACCCAGAGAAATTAAAAGCTTTGCGGAAAAGCATACAGCTGAACCTGAAAAAAGGGTATATTCAACCTTCTAACTCTCCTGCCGGATACCCCGTCCTCATGGTTTTAAAAATAAAAGATAGCAAGTAAAGAATTGACGAAGACGGAGACCCGGTTTTCAAAAAAGTAATCGACTACAGACAGTTGAATGATATCACAATCAAAAACGGCTACCCTTTAACCCTTATGAATACCTTGAAAAAGAACGCTAATAAAGCCAAATAGTTTACCGTACTCGATTTTCGAAATAGCTATTACCGCATCAAAATGGCTAAAGGCGAAAAATGGAAAACAGCGTTCAGAACAATATATGGACTTTATGAATACAGAGTTATGCCAATAGGACTTATTAATGCCTCCGCAAGTTTCTAACGTCTGGTTATGACCACTTTTAAACAGTTCCTAGATAAGTTCGTATTTGTTTACCTCGACGACATTCTCATTTATTCCAAGACGTTGAAGGAGCACAAAAAGCACGTTGCTCAAATGCTTAAGATATTAAATAAAGCAAACATTCGAGTTAATCCAGTTAAAAGCGTATGGCACATACAAAAACTGGACTTTTTGGGATTTACACTTATTTCCGGACAAATTCAGATTTAACGCTTTAAGTTAAAAGCAGTTAAGGACTGGCCCATCCTTAATAAGGCGACCGTTACAAATATCCGACAAATTTTAGGATTTACGGGTTATGTACGCGGCCTAATTAAGGGATATGGAAATATAGTTAGACCATTAACGAAATTTACCATTAAGGAATACGTTGGAAAGGAGTTTAAGTTTCCAAAGGAAACCAAGGAAGTATTTCGAGTGTTAAAAGATGCGATCTCTAATGGACCCGTTGTAAAGATACCCAATCCAGATAAAAAGAAACGCCTAAAGACGGACGCTTTAGATTATGCACTAGGTACCGTCCTGGAACAACTAGAGGACAACGACAAATAGTACCCAGTGGCATATTACTCCAAGGCATTTCGAAATGCAGAACTTAAATATCCGATTTATGATAAGGAGTTACTAACAATCATTAACCCCTTTAAAAAATGGGAACCTTTCCTTAGCGGAACGAAAAAACCTTTCGACATTTATTTTGATTACAAAAATCTTACTTAATTTATGAAAGCACAAAAACTGAACAAACGACATGAGATTTGGATAATTTTCTTGTCAAAGTTTAACTTCAAGATCTACCACATTAAGGGTAAAGAGAATGTCCAAGCGGACATCCTGAATCGCAAAGGTAATTACGACTCCAAGATCCCAAAACGCCATATGTAAATGTTACAGGCTACGGAAGATGGCACTTTATAACTATACGTAATCCTAAAACAACCTACGCCGAAACTTTTGGCACAGTTCAGAGATTCCTACAATTTAAGCGAACAGAAAGAAATAAAGCAATTAAAAAAGCAATCCAAAAACCAACTCATATACCATAGCAAGGTCTACATACCAAAAGAACGACAGAAACAATTTGTCAAGGAATTCCACGAAAACCCCCTATATGGACATCAGGGAATCTTTAAGTCTACTAGGCGACTGAAAGAAAAGTACGACTTCCCTAAACTTCGCCGGGTAATCAAACAAGTCATTAAGGATTGCAACATTTGCAACAAGGCAAAGGCAGCCCGACATAAGCCCTATGACCTACTGCAACCTACAGACATCCCCGATAAGGCATGGAACACTATCGCTTGGGATTTCATCATCGGTTTACCCCTATCGAAGGACCCCGTTACTGGAATCGAATATAATGGAATATGGGTAATCGTTAACAAACTTACCAAGTATGGGTATTTCCTACCTTTTAAAGGAAATACAACAGCAAAACAATTGGCCTACGCCTTTATACGATATTACCTCGACAAGCATGGAATACCTAAGAAAATCATTTCCGACAGAGACAAGCTGTTCACCTCCAAATTTGGCACCAGTTTTTTTAAACAGATCGGCGCCAAACTCAAGTTTTCTACAGCCTATTACCCATAGACAGATGGACAAACAAAGCGACTGAATTAAACACTGGAACAGTACCTACGAAGTTATGTCAATTACTAGCAAAACAATTAGGTAGAATTTCTACCACTTGCTCAAATAGCCTATAATATTTCCGTTAATGAAAACATGGGCGTATCCCCTTATACGGCAGTATATGGATACGAGGCAAAGACCTAACGTCCAGAATAACTACTGGGCAGGGCCCCTAAAATCGCCACGATTGCTTTACGAACAGAAACAATCGTAACAGAGATTAAGACAATATAGGCCCGCCTGCAAGCTGAACTATAATTTCTCCAGAAAAGGATAGCCCAGTATTACAACAAGAAAAAGATTAAGGGACTAATCCTGTCGAAAGAAGATAAGGTTTACTTACTACGGCAGAAGCCTAATGCGGCTTCGAATATTTCACAGATCAAAACAAAAAGGCCCAGCGACAAGCTCGATTTCAAGAAACTCGGCCCCTTTAAAATTAACAAAGTCATTTCCAAAACCAACTACCGACTGTTACTACCCAAAACAATGAAGATACACCCCGTCTTTCACATTTCCCTGCTTAAACCAGCACCAAAAGACGCCCCGTTAAAAAAAGACCTAAAACTGGAAGACAAGACCGACGAATACGAAATCGAAAGAATCCTGAATTCCAGGATGGTCAAAAACAAGATCCAGTATCTGATTAAATGGGAAGGATACTTACATGAAGAAAACACATAAAAACCACTTAACCACCTAACGAACGTGAAAGACCTGGTTAAGGCGTTCCATCGCCAGAACCCTAACCGACCGTCTCCAGCGCAGCCAAAGTCGCAGGCGATAAAGGTCCCCTGCCCAAATCCAGGTTTATAACGCTCCAGTCGAAGGAGGATGCCTCCGCCATAACGTTTATCTTAGAAGCAAGCTGTGCTTGCTTTGCTTCCACGCGACGCTGTTCCTCTTCCAACCTTTCCCGTTTTTTCAATTGATCCAATTCTAAACCTTCCTTTAGCATCTCTAAGGCCCTCTTCTTGAGAAGGTCTTGCTGGAAACGCAAGCGTTTCAGTCTTCTAATAAATTCCCTCGTTTTCCTTTCTGCAGCCTTCTGATAAGCTAGAAACTCATTTTCTAGTTCCCGTTGCTTTCGCTATAATCGCTTTTACGTTTCATTTATCTTTTTCAGGGAGTTCATTATCAAAACGTCGCAAGAAAGACGCTGGTAGCGAGTATAACAGTTGCAGCTTGGATATTCCGCGGCGTAAAAACACTTTTTTTTTCCGAGGCGGGTATAATTAGAACAAAGGAAGGCCTTAATTCCAAACTTTTTGATTAATTCTGCACGACTGTTACGAAAATCCCGCTAGTTCAGACGTGGTTTCCTTTTTTTTTTTTGAATACGACCTGACATGTTAAAATCAGTTGGGGATTTCAATACCAATCCTGTTGGGGGACCCTTCACCTTTTATTTTTGGGACAAAGATCCTTGAAGGAGGGGAATAGTGTTACGAACAGAAGGTTCTTACCATAACCAACTTGGTCCTTCTTGGCGAGTTGGAGGTCTTACCCGGTAAAACCTCGGAAACCAAGGCTTGGCCCTTCCTACCAGAGATCTAAGTGATCTAGGTAATCTAGGTGATCTGGATTAGATTACATAGATTACATAGATCCACGACATACTTACTATTGGAAAGATGGATATATAAAGGACCAGTTTCCTATGTAGATAGCCTCTGAATAGTTTCGCTTTTTAGCTATCAATCTAAGCTCTTAACTAGAGGCAACTACACCGTTTTCTGATTGAGGGAAGAGTACCTTAAATCTTTTTAACGAACATATCGAATTATTCCTCGCTTTATTGTTACCTGCAAATCAAGACCTTTTTCGGATACTGCTCATACCTCCAGGTGGATGTATGACAGGTTCGTTACACCAGGAATTTCAAGGTTTCCAAGGTTTTTAAACATTCCATAACTTCCAAGGTTTGCAGGTTAACGGTTAGCTAGATTAACGGCCAGCCAGGGCTTTTAAGGCTTGTAAGTTAACAGTTAGCTAAATTAACGGCCAGCTAAAGCTGTTAAAACTTCCAAAACTTCCAAGGTTTTTAAGGCTTGCAGGTTAACGGTTAACTAAGTTAACGGCTAACTAGGGATTTTGTTATGGCATTAATCGTTTTTTAAGTTTAGGTAAAATATTCTGTTATTACATAAAAAAAAAGCAAAATTACTTAATAAACACGAAACGCCGGCGTAAATATAACGTTACGGTAATTTAATTAAGCAGTAACGTTAATACCGTAATAATAACTTCCTTTTTTAAGGTAATTAGTTTTAACTGCTTAAAAAAAATTTAAGTTAAATAATACATTTTAAATTTAAACCTTAAACTTTATACAATATATTAAATATTACGGTACGGTATAAAAACAGTATAAAATCGGCGGCGTAATACCGGAATAAGGCCGTATAAAAAGCATTATCCCGGGTAAGGAAATATAATATTAAGGCCAGCGGCAAACATAATAATATTGTTACGCCGTTAGGTTTTATTTATTAATTACGCGGGGGTTTTGTTAATTTTTTTACCGTTTCCGTAAAATAAATATCCGTATTTTTTGGCTTTTTTTATTTTCTTTTTTTAACGTTTACGTAATTGTTATATTTCGTTTTTATATCGTTTATGCCGCGCCTATTAAAACTTAACGTTTTTATATAATATATTTTCGTTATATAATTTTAAATTACGATTTTATTTTCGGTAAACTGCCGGTATTCCGTTACCGTTTCGCTACCGTTTTTACCGGTAAATATATATTTTATTGTGAACGCCAAAAAATTTACGAATTGATAAGTTTTAATATATCGTTTTATTAATTTTTTATCGTAATTATAATTATATTACTAATATAATTTTCCAAAAAAAACCCGGTTATTTATCCCGTTTAAGTAATTATTTGCCGTATTTTAATACAAGTATAATATTTTTGCCTTATTAATAACGCCGTAAATATACCGTCGTATTTGCGTATTATTATTATTCCGTTAACGAAATATTAATAAATTAACGTTTAGATTACCGTTTAAAAAAGGGTAATTAAATATCGTTTAGTACCTGGCAATAATAAATATTAATTATAAATTTTGATTAAGCGTATTTTCAGTAATAAAATAACCGTTACGGTTATTTTTACCCTGGGCCTTATTTAATTTACCGTTAATATAATAACGTTTCCTTTGCGTATTAAAAATATTTAGTTATTATTAAATTTTCGTATTACCGCGTTTTTATTTTTCGTTACGTTCCGTTATTGTTATATAATCGTTATATTACCGCGTTGATATTTGGCCGCCGTTTTTAAAATTATAATATTTAAAGTATTAATAAAATTTGTATTTATATTTTTTTTTATTAATTTAATATAATTACTCTTTATCGTAATACCGTTACGGCGCTAGCTTAATCAAATTTTTCTTTTCCTTTTTCGGTTTTTCCGCGATATTTATTTAGTAATATTTTGTATTATACCCGTTTATTATCTTAGGTTTTTTTAATAACCTTTAAACCCCGGTTACGATTATATTTATTTTATAAAAACTTAAATTAATCAGATAATTTAAGTTTGTTAAAATTCCTTTTATGAAATTCGGTTATGTTAAAATTATAACCTTAAAAGTTTTTAACCGGTTTTTAAGTAAAGCGGTATAAATATAATTATTTAACTTTATATTAAAAATTTTATTTAATATTCCTAAAACTTAGGACTTTTTTAAAATTTTATTTAATTTTTTTTTAATTATTAACGTTCATAACGATAACGTTTTTAATACGCGTATTCTATTTCGCGTTAATATTCTTTTAACTTAATAAGGCCGGTTTATAATGTTAAGATAAGGAAATATAAAAAACCGGAAATAATTTATAATAAACAAGTAACTATATAATAACGGTACGGAAATATATTTTGATAATAACGAAAAAACTTATTTATTTATCGTTAAATTTATTATTAAATTTGCCGGATTTTATATATCGCGTATTAACTTATATACGTTTTCTTTCGTTAAACGTACCGGCGTTAAAACGGTATTGGTTCCTTTGTTTTATATAACGGTTTTGAAATCTCGTTATTAACGTTTTAACGCGTTCGAAAATTCGTTTTATCTTGTTTAAGTAATACGAAATATTGTTATATTCTTATTATTACGTTACCGTTTTAAAAACGTTTAAATTACAAAACGGTTCCGTTTTTATATTAAAGTAAAACTTATAATTAACGAAAAACGGCGAAATATTAATAACTTTTAAAATATTATTTTATAATAATATTTATTATTTCTGTTTAACGGTTAATTTATAAATAATACGTAATTAAAACGCGTAACGTAACGTTTAAATATCGACTTAATTTAAAAAAAAAATAAAAACAAATTATACATCTCAGTTAAATATTATTATAGTCGGTATATTATATAAGCAGTATACGTAAAAAAAAAACGTTAACAAAAGTTTTTCCGGATATATCCGTTATAAAAGCGAAATAACGTATTTTCGTAAATCGATTAATTATTATAAAAACGTATTTATAAATATGCCCGAATTTTTCGTAAAATAATAATAAACCGATGTAATTTATTAATATATCATTTTATAAATAAAACGGTATCGGTAAAAAATTACAAAATTTAATAAATAAAGTTTTAACCGTTTTAATACGGCAGTAAAAGTAATAACTTTATATAAATATGGTTATATCCCGGAATAAACGTAATTAATAATAATTTCGCCGTAATAAGTTATACGTTTTGTAATAACCTAAATAATTAATTAACGTTACGTTATAATTTCGGTATAAAATTTAAAGTTTAAATACGTTATTGTTTAAAATAAATAGCTTTTTTCGAATATAAATACGTTTTTATACCGTTTTGTAATCGGTTTTTGCAATTTTAAACTTTTTACAAATATTTTATTTAAAACGTTTATAAACCTGGTCCGTTAATACGGTTAAAATGTCGTTAATTAACCGCAACGATTTATAAAAATTATTGATAAATACGTTTATCAATTTATTAACGTTTATAATGTATGTTTTGAAAAAAAAGTTTTATTAATTTAATAAAAGTATTATTTTATATCGTTACGTAATTTTTTTATTAATTTTATTATTACAATCCGCCGGTTTTATGCTGGATTAATGCAATAAAGCATTTAAAACTGTAATTCTTTTCCGGGTTTATAAATTATTTAAAACCGAAAATTATTAAAAAATTTAAATTACCGGATTTAACGTTAATTTAAAAGCTTTGTAATAATAAAATGCTAAAAGTTTTTATATTTAATAAGAACTTCAACGGGGTTTTTAATTTTTTGTAATTCCGGGCGTTATTCTTTAAAAGCTTTAATAATAAGTAGTAATTTTTTATTATAAATTTCGTAATTATATTCGGTTAAGTTATGTTTAACCGAAAAAAAAGCTACAGGTTACAAAATACTTTACGTATCGTATTAAAAAAACCTTTTCCGATATTTAATTAAAAACGTTAATTTCCAAAACCGTACAACGTTAAAAATCGTAATAAGATAATATTAAAGTTATCGAAAAAATATTTTTAAATTACCGGCACGTTTTTTTAACGTCAGCTGTTAAAAAATTCGTTTATTTAATTTTATTTATTAAGTTAATAAAAGATTTAACGATTTATAAAAAACTTTTAATAAATCGGCGGTAAAAACTTACAAAATTAACGAAACGTTATAATTTACGTAATATTCTAGAAAGTTTTTATTATTAAATAAATTTTATTTTTTAAGGTTTATAACGATACCGTCGGTAAAAATTATTAAACTTAAATACCGTATTTTCGTATTATTAAATTCGCATTTGCGGATATTTACCGTTAATTTTGCATTTACGAAATAACGGAATATTTTACGTATATAACCTTTATGTGTTTTTTTAGTTTTTATTATAAATAAAAACGTTATTAAAATAAATTATAACGTATTTATGTAAAAATTAAATAAAATATGGTTAATATAATACTAAAACGAATTCGAAATACCGGTTATGTTAAAATTTGCTATTAAATATTCGAATAAATTAAACCTTATTATAAATATTATTTTTTATTCGTTTTTTAAGGCGATATATAAACGGTTGAAAGCTGTTACGATATCGAATTTAATATATATACGTACCGGAAAAAAAATGTTTAAAATTTCGCAAATTAAAAAAATAAAATATCGGTTTTTTACCGTAACGTTATTAAAGCCCCGGTAATTTATATAAATACGTACGTTATTTTTTGGTTTCTTGGTAAATATAATAAAAGTTATCGTAAAAGAATTATTGAAGCAAATAATTTTTTTTTATATAATTATCGATATATTTCCGTATTATTAGTAATTTATACAGTAATATAATTTACGTACGGTTATACGGAAACGTTTAACCTGGAAATAATGCGATTTTGTAATTAAAAAGTTAATATAACGGCAGTTCGTTAATTTTGTTAGGAATAAACGTTTTTGTTAAATCGTAATATTTTGGTAATAATCTTTTTAAAATTTCGGTTATCGTTACGGGTAGCTTACCGTCGAAGTATTTCTATATATTCTTTTCGGGAACGCGGCGTAATTAAGGCGTTTCGGTTATTTAATTATAAAAACTTCGTAATTTAAGGAATATAATATCAGGATTAACGTTATCGTTTTAAATAAAAATGTTACAGAAAATTATATTAAATATTAACGACGTTATTTCGTTAATTAAAAGTAATTAAAAAAATAAAGCCGTTATTTTCCGTAAGGCATCCGTAAAAGTAAGAAATTTTATTAAGGATATAAAATTAATTACGATATGTTTAAACAGCAAAACGTTAAAAAGTTAATAGCGTAAAAAGTCTATACCTAAACCGGCTTGTTATAATTTTAAGAAAAAAAAGGTAAGGTAATAAAAACGGGGGTTAAATTTGTTAAAATAAAAACTGGCGGAAATTCCGATATTATTTCGCAATCGATACGTACAATTTCCGTTATTTAATTAATATCCGGGTTATGTTTCCGGAATTAAAGTAACTGTCAGCATTTGGTGCTTTCAGGTGTTGCAGGCTGGAAGGCTTTGTCGGTGTAGGGCTGCAGGATGCAGCCTGCGACATGCCTTATCCACCGCCCATCCTTTGACCGCCTAATCATGTACTTAAGGCGATTGCCCACGGACTAGATTTGTCCATCAGAACACTTAGAGAACCATCGCACACAGAACTCGCCAGCTTCCTGCATTTGATCACTGTGACTGCTGACAGTAACTTTAAAATAATATTAAAACCGTTTAAAAATTACCGATATAACGTAATTTTTTTTGTAACAAAATTTAAACGGAACCGTAATATATATACGGAAATAACGGAACCGGTTACGGTATTATTTGTTAACCGGAATTAACGAAATTAAAAAATAAAATAACAAAATTTATTTTAACATATAAAGTTATTATTAATAAATCTTATAAATAAATAACCGTAATTAATTATAGTTCGCGCCGGTAATAATATATTATTAAAAGATTATAATTAAAACGAAAACGAAAAAAATATATTAAAATTTATAAAACGTATATATAAATCGGATTTATTATTATTTTGATAACTTAACGGAAACTTTTAATTATAATTTATTTTGGAAGTTAATTTTTTTTTTACGGCGTATCGTTACCGTTACGGAATACGGACGGCGCACTTCCGATAATTAATCGTAACCGCCGATTAAGGCAAATAAAAAAATAATATTTCTTTTTTCCGTAATATATACAAAAATTTATTTTACGCCGGCGTGTTACGAGAACGCTGCTCTCGTCTCAAGGATCTACCTTTAAGGCCTAGCGCGGGAGTGCGCTACGGCTGAATCTCGGCTAAAAAGGCTTGGCCCCCTAAGTGATCTAGGTAATTTAGGTGATCTGGGACAGATCACATAAATTACATAAATCCACGACACACTTACCAAGGAAGTCATGAATATATAATGAATAGGTTCCCTATGTAGATAGCCTTTGAATAGTTTCGCTCCTTAGCTATCAATCTAAATCTTCAGCCAAAGGCAACCGTACCGTTCTCTAGAAGAAGGAAAAGTACGCAAATCTCTTTAACGAACAAACCCCATTTATCGTACTATTATTACCTGCAAATCAAGACCTTATTTCGGATACTGCTTATACCTCCAGGTGGATGTATGACAGGTTCGTTACATTTTGATAGTTCCTTGATTAATAGACGACGAATGATTCAAGGCCCAGTTGGGCATGAGCTTTCTTGAACCCAGTGAAGACAATATTACAGAACGACGTTCAGAAAACAGACAACACACTTGATCCCCATCACAGGCTAGTGAAGGATTAACCACAAGACTAGACGACCTACCCCCGATTGAGGAAGTATACCAACTTATCGACAACATGGCATTCTTAGCAACTCGAGGCGAACCCTTATCCGCCCAGCAGTAATCCTTTCCTTCCCTTAAAGATATTATTGAGGTGCGAGGCGAGTCGGAAAGTAAAAAGAAGTATGAAGAAGAAGAACTCGAGACCGCGAAGCCAGAGCCTAAGGGCAAGGAAAAAGAACTTACGGCAGAAGAAAAAATGAATTTCCTGGCAGCAGAATTCCGAGCCTTAAAGAAGAAAAGTGCCAGATTTGCCTAAAGAGAGAGGGAAAGAGTTTCTGTACTATCCTTGTTTGACTTTGACCTATATCGCGAATTTACCATTCCATTTCTTGGATATTATGGAATGCTTGAAGTTAAAGAGTATAAGCCAGCCGTTTTTAAGCCCTACGACGGATTTATAGACGTAAAAGGATTTTTGATCCAAGTCCGGATTTATCTTAAGTTTTATCAGAACTTTCTAACGGAAAATTATTAAAAGGTGTTAGCCATTTCCCAAGCATTTGTAGAAAAAGTCCTTTTATGGTTTGAATTAATTTTAAGGGATTACTTGAAAAACTACCCCAGAAACTTATCAGATATTACTAATTATATTTTTAGCGACTATAAGTATTTCGAGGATAAAATGCAAGCTTTGTTCGGAGATACCGACAAAGAATAATATGCGGTAAAACAACTGCATTTATTAAAATAACTTAAGTTAGCAGCAAAGTATACGACCGAGTTTAATCGCTTGGCTGCTATTTCGCAACTACCAGCAAGTGTATTGTTTTACCCATATTACGACGGTTTAAAACCTTAGGTTAAAAATGAAATGTACAGAATACCCAAGATAGGATTTTTCGAGGAATACATAGATCAGGCCATTATTGCCGACCGACGTACTTTTAATAGGTACCTCGAGAAAAAAGAATTTAGTAAGCGAAAGGATGACAAAAGTTCGAATGACCGAATTTAAAAAAGAAAGGACAGACTTTAAAAGGAAGCCAGTACAGTTTCGAAAAATCCTAAAAAAGACAAATCCAATGTAAAGTGTTTTAATTGTGGCAAGAAAAGCTATTATAAAAGCGAATATCGCTCCCTAACTAAACGAAACATTAAGAAGGAAGGAATTCCCCAACCTTAGAAAAAGGTACGAATAGTAGAATACGAAACAGATAGTAAGAGCGAGGAAAAGAAGAAAGAAATCAGTATTGTTTCTTTCCAGCCAGAATTTATTATCGTTACGACAAATAAGGTCCAAAATTACGACCCAAAACACGAAGATTGCCATATTTGCCGAGATTCTACGGTTAGAGTCTGCAAATACCACCCCGGATAAGTAACTTCCAGGATAGCTATCGAGCTAGGATATACTTGCTACCTTGACGTACAGGAATGTAAGATATATGATAAGGACGGTTAGTTACGACCAGATTCCAGCAGTTATGGACAGTTGTTCCCCGAGCTTTGTAAGCTTCCCAAATGCACGGTATACCGGAGATCCGATATTACCGGGACGCAACCCATATACAACCATAACCTCCTTAATTTCTCCGCCTGTTATAATTATAGCTGTTTGATTTATTTGCGAGTTAAAAAAGATAACGATTATTGGCCCGAAAAAAAAGACGACTTGGATATAGAACCTGACGAAGGTTGCCAGTATATAGAAAAACAACGATGGCCAGAGTATCCCCGTTCCTGTTATTTACATCCGGAGTTTGGACAAAGCCAGTGGGCCATTTTTCAAGGATGTATGTGCTATTTACCCATGTTATGTGAGATACATGAGGGTTTGGCAGCAGGAATACATCTATGGAAAGTTAGGGCTAGATCAAACTCGCCTTTACCTAAAAAGGAAAAACCGACCTAAGCTCCTACTGCCCCAGAACCTAAGTGCAAATTCGGCAAGAGAACTTGGTTTAAATATATAAACGACCATTGCCCCAAATATGCAGTTAGAAAGGCCCGTAAATGGAGACGCTCTTAACACAGCTAACCTTATTAATCAAAAAACTTCGGAAGCCCTCGATATTAAGGTATCGAAAAGCCCAACGACACAAGACCTTATGTAAGACCAGAACAGGATTTAGAAGTTAGATTAAGATTCCACTGCATTATGGAAATAAGACGTTTAAGGCCATAATTAACTTAGGCGCGGAAGGTAACTTTATTTTTTCCGAAGTGGCAGAAAAGTACTAAATCCCTTAAAGGTATAAGTTACAGTTTTATAAGTTACGTACCGTTGATGGAAGCCTGTCCATTTACGAAAACGGACGAGTTTTTAGGGAAATAGAGGAACTTCTAGTCCAAATAAAAGGATATTTAAAAGGAATTGTTCTTGACATAGCCGACATTTCAGGACATGACGTTATCCTGGGAATGCCCTGGTTCCAGACCAGCAACTCACGCATTAATTGGAAAAGACGGACACTTTCCTGGGAAAATAAGATAAAAGTTTCAGAAGAAAATGATTAAAGGATTTGCTACGTTATTAAAAACGTACAAGTCTTAGAATAGAAGGTTGCAATATCTTAAGAGTACAGAAAGTTTAGGAAATTGTTTAAGGATAAAAAAAATTACGAGTTACTTCCTTATAATTAATGGGATTACCGGATATTTATTAAGGAAGGATATTATCCTAAGCTTTACAAGATTTATTATATAAACCCTAACAAGTTAAAAGCTTTGTGGAAAAGCATTTAGCTTAACTTGAAAAGAGGATATATTTAACCCTTTAATTCTTCCGCTGGATACCCCGTCCTTATGGTACCAAAAACTAAAGATGAAAAGCAAAAGATTAACGAAAATGGAAACCTGGTTTTTAGAAAAGTAATTGACTATAAACAACTAAACGACATTACTATTAAGAATGGATATCCCCTAACTTTTATGAATATATTAAAGGAGAACGTCAGTAAGGTTAAATGGTTTATTGCACTTGATTTTCGAAACGGTTACTACCGTATTAAAATAGTTAAAGGAAAAAAATGGAAAACGGCATTTAGAATAATACATGGACTTTACGAATACAGAGTGATGCCTATGGGGCTTACCAACGCCCCAGCCAGTTTCTAACGCTTAGTTATGACAACCCTCAGATAATTTCTGGATAAATTTGTGTTTGTTTACCTTAACGATATCCTTATTTATTCCGAGACTTTAAAGGAACATAAGAAACATGTTATTTAAGTATTTTAAACTTTGGATAAGGCAAACATCCGAGTTAACCCAGCCAAAAGCGTATGGCATACACAGAAATCAAACTTTCTAGGATATACCCTTACTTCCGGCCAAATTCAGATTTAACGCTTTAAGATAGAAGCAGTTAAGAACTGGCCCATTCCTAATAAGGCGACCGTTATAAATATCCGTCAAATTTTAGGATTTACGGGTTACGTACGTGGCCTAATTAAAGGGATACGGAGATATAGTTAGACCATTGACAAAACTTACTACCAAAAAGTATGTAGGAAAGGAGTTCGAACTTTTAGAAGACGCAAAAAAAGCCTTCCAGGTGTTAAAAGATGCAATTACCAGTGGACCAATAATAAGATTACTTAATGCAGACAAAAAGAAGCGTTTAAAAATAGACGCTTCGGATTACACCCTAAGTACCGTTTTAGAACAATTAAAGGATAACGGCAAATGGTACCCAGTGGCATATTACTCGAAGGTATTCCGAGATGCAGAATTTAGATATCCGATTTACGACAAAGAATTATTAGCAATTATTAATACCTTAAAGGAATGGAAGTTATTTTTCAGTGGAACGAAAGAACTATTCGATATTTACTTTGATTACAAGAACCTTACTCGATTTATAAAGGTTTAGGAATTAAACAAACGATATAAAACTTGGATAATTTTCTTGTTAAGGTTTAACTTTAAGATATACCATATTAAAGGGAAAAAAAACATCCAAGCGGATATTCTTAGTTGCAAAAGCGATTACGATCCTAAAGTCCCCAAAAGAAGCATGCAGATGTTACAATACAACCAAGATGGGATTGTATAGTTGTGTAAGATACTGAAAAAGCCAACTTTTGAACTTTTGACACAATTTCGAAATTCCTATAACACGACAGAATAAAAGAAGGTCCAGCAGCTAAAAGGACAACCAAAAGACCAGCTACTATACCACGGCAAGGTTTACATTCTTAAGGAACAACAAGAAAAGTTTGTAAAGGAATTTTATAAAAACCTATTACACGAACATTAAGGAATTTTCAAAATTACTAAACGGCTACAGGAAAAATATAACTTCCCAAAGTTACGCAAAGTAATTAAGAAGATTGTTAAAAACTGCAACATCTGCAATAAGGCTAAGGCAGCTTAACACAAGCCCTACGGCTTGCTGCAACCCATAGACATTCCCGACAAGGCATGGAACATTATCGCTTAGGATTTCATCATCGATTTACCCTTATTAAAAAACCCAGTTACTGGAGTTGAGTACGACGGGATATGGGTAATCGTTAACCGATTTACCAAGTATGGGTATTTCTTACCTTTTAAAGGAAGCACAACAGCAGAATAGTTAGCCTACGCCTTTATACGGCATTACCTCGATAAATATGGAGTACCAGAAAAGATTATTTCCGATAGAAACAAGCTGTTTACATCTAAGTTCGGCATTAGCTTTTTTAAGTAAATTGGTACTAAACTTAAGTTTTCCATAGCGTATCACCCTTAGACAGATGGACAAACTGAGCGACTAAATCAGACGTTAAAGCAATATCTACGAAGTTATGTTAATTACCAGCAAGATAATTGGGTAGAACTTTTATTACTTACTTAGATAACCTACAACATTTCTATTAACGAGGATATGGGCGTATCCCTTTACATAGCGGTATATGGACACGATGCAGAAATTTAACGCTTAAAGCAACCGTTAAACAAGGCCTTTGCAATTACCATAATTGCATTACAAGCAGAAATAATAACAACAGAAATTAAAATAATACAAGCCCGTTTGCGAACCGAATTACAATTTTTCCAATAACGAATGGTTTAATATTACAACAAGAAAAGGATTAAGGAACTAATCCTATTAAAAAAAGATAAGATCTACCTGTTACGGCAAAGGCCTAACGTAACTTTAAACATCTTATAAATTAAAACGAAGAGGCCCAGCGATAAGCTTAATTTTAAAAAATTCGGCCCCTTTAAAATTAACGAAGTTATTTCCAAAATTAACTACCGACTGTTATTACCCAAAATAATGAAGATATACCCTGTTTTTTACATTTCCCTACTTAAACCAGCACCAAAGGACATCCCGCTGGAAAAAAACCTAGAACTAGAAGATAATACCGACGAATATAAAATCGAAAAGATACTGGACTTTAGAATGGTTAAAAACAAAATCCAGTATTTGGTTAAATGGGAAGGCTACTTATACAAGGAGAACACATGGGAACCACTTAACCACCTGACAAATGTGAAGGACCTGGTTAAGGATTTCCACCGCCAGAATCCTGACCGACCGTCTCTAACGCGGCCAAGGTCGCAGGCGATAACGGTCCCCCGCTCAAATCCAACCCTACGGCGTTCCAGTCGAAAGAAGTAGACGCCTCCGTCATGGCATCTATTTCAAAAGCAAGCCGCGCTTGCTCTTCCTCCACACGCCGCTACTCTTTTTCCATTTTCTCTCGTTCCTCCAATTGGTCCAATTCCAGACCTTCCTTTAACATTTCTAAGGCTCTTTTCTTGAAAAGATCCTGTTGAAGGCGTAAACGTTTTAATCGACCGATAAATTCCCTTGTTTTTCTTTCCGCAGTTTCCTGGTAAGCCAGAAATTCGTCTTCTAACTTACGCTGTTCCCTTTGCAACCGCTCCTGCGTCTCGTTCACCTTCTTCAGAAAATTCATGGTCAAAACGTCGCAAAAGAAGCGTTGGTAACGGGTGCAACTATCGCAACTAAGGTACTTCGAAACAAAGAAACACTCAGACTTGCCAAGACGAGTACAGTTGGAACATGGAAAGGCCCTAACACCAAATTTCTTGATCAAAGCAGCACGATCGTTCCGAGAGTCGCGCTGGTTTAAACGAGGTTTTTTTTTTCTGTTTTTCAATATGACCTAACATGTTAAAGGTTGGCCCAATTCAAAAGCAACCAGAGACAAAAGGAAGGTTACTCACCGTTTTTATCTTTGGAACAAAGATCCTTGGAAAAGGGAAATAGTGTTACGAAAACGCTGCTCTCGTCTCAAGGATCTACCTTTAAGGCCTAGCGCGGGAATGCGCTACGGCTGAATCTCGGCTAAAAAGGCTTGGCCCCTTAAGTGATCTAGGTGATCTAGGTGATCTGGGACAGATCACATAAATCACATAGATCCACAACACACTCACCAAGGAAGTCATAAATATATAATGAATAGGTTCCTTATGTAAATAGCCTCTAAATAGTTTCGCTCCTTAGCTATCAATTTAAATCTTCAGCCAAAGGCAACCGTACCGTTCTCTAGAAGAAAGAAAAGTACGCAAATCTCTTTAACGAACAAACCCCATTCATCGTACTATTGTTACCTGCAAATCAAGACCCCATTTCGGATACTGCTCATACCTCCAGGTGGATGTATGACAGGTTCGTTACACGGCGTTACTTTTTTTTCGCTTAAAAAAATACGTAAGCCGTTTTTTTTACCATTATAACGTTCAGTTATATAAAATTTAATTTTAACGTTACGTAAACGTTACTTTATTATTACGGTATTAAAATATAATTATTCCTGTATTTTATTATACGTTTACGGAAAAACCGGTTCGTTATATTATTAAAACAATCTTTAAATAAACGTATTTACGTTATATCGTTTTCGGAATTAAAACGTTACATTTATAATACGAAAGTTTTTTATAAAGTTTCGTTAATTTTTTACTATAATATAATAATACGTAAAATCAGTAATTATAGATTTTAATCGGTTAATCGGATAAAATTATTACTAAAATTAATAAAAATAATAGATTTTTGTTTTAAAATTTAAAAATTCTTATAAGCTTATATTAATATTTTTACCGTAATATAAACTTAATTTAAAAATAACAATATATCGTTTACGTTACGCCAATTATATAATTACGTTTTGAAATTTAATAATAATGTTATTATTTTATTAACTTTTTTACATATACGTAAATAAGCGTTTTTTAAAGCTTTTATGCGGCATATATAATACGGTTAACTAGTAAAAAATAAATGCTTTAATTTATTACAAATTTAAAGAAAACGTTAATTAATATATTTTTTAAATAAATTATCAGGTTTTTAACATTCCCTTTATATACCGGGAATTCGGAATTACGGAAACGTTAATATTTTAATATACTAATAACAAATTACGTTATTTTTAAAAAATAACCTTAAAAAATAAATTATAAAGCCGTTAAAAAAATCTTATTAATACGTTATAAAAAGTTACGGCTTAACGCGTTAACCATTTTGCAGTTATTAAATATTTTTATAATAACGCATTTTCGGTAATTTTGTTCCAGATTTATTATAGCAATTCTTCGGTAATAATTAATTATTTACGAAATTAATAATTTTTATAGGATAATTATTTTATTTTTTGTAACGATTACTTTATAATTATAAAGCATTTTTATAGTTCGTTTTTTTTATGTTATAAAAGTTTATAATTATTTTCGAAATTTATAAAAATATCCTTAAAAACCATTTAAAATTAGTCGTAAATTTCGAAAAACCGGTTTAATGGCGTAAAATCATATGTAATTCGTGCTATAATAAAAAATAAATAAAGATATCCATAGAAAAAGTTTTAAAAATTCGTAAGTCGAAATAATAACGTTATATTACCGTTTTATACTTAATTAAAAGCAGAAATATTAATACTTGTAATACCTTTTTTTAAAATTAAAATATCTAGTAAAATTATAACGAAAAAGCAACGGATTAACGGCAAACCTAAAGTTATATAAAATCGTGGTTAAGGCGAAAAAATATAAAATACCGCAAAAGTTTATTTTTAAAGCTATAATAAATTGTTACGGTATTAATTACTTTTTAAATTTAAATAAAATATTTTATTATTACATAAAGAAAAAAGGGCAAAATTACCTAATAAACGCGGAATACCGGCATAAATATAACGTTACGGTATCTTAACTAAGCCGTAACGTTAATACTGTAACAAATTTTAAAACTTTTAAAGTTTTTAAAAATTCCAAGGCTTTTAAGGTTTATAAGTTAACCGTTAATTAAGGCGACAGTTAGCTAAATTAATAATTAACTAGGTTAACGGCCAGCCAGAACTTCCAAAGCTTTTATAATTTCCAAAGCTTTTAGGAATTCCAGGGCTTCTAGGAATTCCAGGGTTTCCAAGGCTTGCAAGTTAACGGTTAGCTAAGTCGACGGCCAGCCAGGGATTCCAGAGTTTCTAAGGCTTCCAGGGCTTCCAAAGCTTCTAAGGATTCCAGGGCTTCCAGGGTTTGCAAGTCGACCGTTAGTTAAGGCGACAGTTAACTAGGTCGACGGTTAGCTAGGTTAACGGTTAGCTAAAGCTTCCAGGGCTTCCAGGGCTTCCAGGGCTTCCAGGGTTTCCAGGGCTTCCAGGGCTTGCAGGTTAACGGTTAGCTAGGTTGATGGCTAGCCAGAGCTTTTAAATTTCCAGATTAACATGTGACTTAATTAACGATAAGGTTAACGATAAGGTTAACTTACTCAAGCCAGGTCGACGACAAGGTTAATATCTAGTGCTTTTAGGGCTTAAGGCATTGCTAGGTTTCGTACGGGCCATACAAATTTGCAAGGGTGTTGGAAACCGCCCCATGCGCACAGGCCGCATGGTGCGCTTACCTTTACTTTCCTAATTAGGACGCGCTAAAATTCCAAATCAGGAAATCGATTTCTAAGGAAGCGGAGGTCGACACAATAACCCATCGTTTCACTCCCTTCGTTCCTCAGTACGTTAAAACGAGGGCATATCTCCTCTTCTATCTTACCATAAAGGAAGGCAGTTTTCACATCTATCTGCTCGATCTCCAAATCGTGGGCGGCAGCTATGGCGAACAAAATCTTGTAACTTATTAGCTTTACCACTAAAGCGAAAGTCTCGAAGTAATCCACCCTTTTAATCTGTTCGAAGCTACGAGCCACATAACGCGCCTTGTAACGCGTGATCTCGTTATTGGGCCCCCTCTTTAACTTAAAGACCCACTTGCTACGTAGGATATTTATCCCCTTTTTCGGCTCTACTAGTTCCCATGTGTTGTTGTTTAAAAGGGATTGGTGCTTTACTTGCATCGCCTTACGCCACTTGCCCCAGAAATAATTTCGCCTCGCTTTATTAAATATCTGTGGTTTTATGTCGTTACTTGCAATTTCAGCGTTTGCTGCCAATACCAAAAACGAATAAAGCATAAACATATGATCGTTTTTGTGTAACACTCGACTCCGAAATGGATAACGAAACTCTGGACGCCCTGAAACGTAATTACTAAAACTGAAATCTGGCATAAGCTCTATAATGTTGCCTGTCGGGATACGCTTTGGTAAGCTCTGTATAAAGGTAACTTGGCGTCTGCCAATAGTACCTTGGCGTTGTCGTTTGGTTGGTGGAAAGGTTTACGGGAAAGTCTATATGGCTTAAGAGATCATCTCTGGTCTAGCCCCTTTCTCAATGTCAAAATATGTGTTTTAAGCTAAGGCTTTAATAATTCTTCCTCTAGGCGTCAAGATCCTATACGTTAAGTTGCCGTTATAGCCGATTAATACACCTTGGTTTGATTTCTCATTTAGCTTTTTCTTTTTCGTTAAAGGGAAAAGATACCAGACTTTGATGCTTATAGTTCTAACATGTGCGATATTAAGCTCCTAACCGTAAACCGTCTGCCATGGAATGACGTCAAGTACGCTGTAAGGATTCCGATTGCGTAAGTAATTAACTGTTTTTAATGCTTCGGGTTATTAATTAGGAGGTATGTTTCCCCTTATCATTATGGGCAAAAGCTTGTTTCGAATTGTAACGTTAAGGCTTTCCGTAATACCGTTACTTTCGTATTATTTTATGTTAGTAATTTGCAACGTAATGCTACGTTGTAACGCTTATACCTTGGCATTATTAAAAATAAATTTTCCACCCTTATCTACGTATAATACTCGGTATTTGCGACCTTATTTCTCTTTTTTCTTAAGGTACTTAACAAACCATTCGACGTAAAACTAAACCTTTTGTTTATTTTTTATCGGTTAAACGAAGCTGAAACGGCTATAGCTATGTATCATGGTAAGCCAGTATTTTTCGTTTTTTGCACCGGTAATATGGAATGGTCCGCAGATGTTTAGGTAGATAACGTTACCTAAATACTCCCCTTTGCGTAATATACCTTTATATAGTCCTTCTTTTATGCGGCCTTTAACGCAGGCTTTGCAGGTGCAGTAATTCTGTATATTGCTTATACCTTATACTATATATTCGAGTTTTAATAATGATGTCTCGCTTAAATAGCCCATTTTCTTATGCCACAGCTTTATTTTTAGGTTAGCTAAATAGGTTGATAGGGCTGGTATCGCTGCTCGAGATGTCTTTAAGGCAAATAAATTATTAAATCGAAATGTATAAATTTTAAAAGTAGCCGTTTTTGGATTAATGTTAAAATTAACAGCCGGATTAGTAACCTGGCTAGCAGTTTGGCTAACGGCCGGGTTAATAAAATTGCCTATCTTGCCGTAGGCCGGGTATATTAATATTAATGTCGATTTCTTTTTTTAATATTGGGTTAGTATCGTAATTTTGCATAAGTCTTTTTCGAAAGTTATCTTTGTTTTTTTATTTAGTAATTGTGTTATTAATATTAAGTTAACGCCTAGCTTAAAGGCGAGGAGGACGTTTTTAAAGTTAACCCATAATGTTCCGGTCGAGGTGGTGCATTTCATGCTAACTGTACCTTATCTAATTACCAGAATCTTGACACCGCCGATGCCTTTAATGGTGAAGTTGTCGGATAAGGGAATAAGGGTAAAACTGATAAATTCGTTACGGTTAAACGTAACATGTTGTCCATATCCGGAATTTAGCACCTAAACCTTTTGTAACGAGCAAGTTAGGTTTATAATTAAACGCTAAATGTTAGGTATGTAGATGCTAGGTGTTTAAATGTTAAGGGTATTGTCGCTTTTAATTTTAAATATTAATAATGTCTTTTTTTGTTCTCCATTTTTTTCCTTTTTTTTTTACCTTTCTTATTTTTTCAAAGGTAAGGATGTAACTTCAAATACTTTTTTTTGGTATGCTACCGTTTTTTATAATAGCTGCAAACTGGAACTTTCATCATGACTACGTTCTGTTTTTTTATTAGTATTTCAGTGGCATTCCTTTTGTAACTTGCGCCTTTGCGGGGCTTCCCTACCATAGCGGGCACGTTATTACCCCTTGATTTATCCATGCGAATCTTTTGAACCTTTATTATGCGGATAACGTCAGTTATTTCGGGTAGGGCCTGGGTGTGGGAGGTCCAGAACACTTAAGCCCAAGGTTTATATTTCTCCCCTAACCCACGGATAAAGTGGACGGTTAAGTGGCTAGCAGGGAGCTTGTGTTCCGGCCCTACACGCGCGTACCCTTCTTGGATATCCATAATCTCTTTTCCAAGCTTACGTACGTTGCCGTGGTTGTCGAGTTTGGCAATGTCCCATCTGTCGGCCAGTTGTAGTAACGATAAGATGCCTTCCTGTCCGAATTCCTTCTTGGCCTAAAGGAACAGCTTTGCGACCGTATTTTGTTCCTTAACGGACTGTTCGATAGACTGGTTTAGGCTATTATGAAGTAACATAACAGCCCTGCGTTAAGAGGTTAGCCACTGTGGCTGTAATAATTAAGGTATCTTGTCGATTATATCGAGGGATTCCCCCGGTATGAATTTATGCCCGTTGCAGGTTTTTAAGATTATCGTTATGTATCTTCTCCATTTCGGGTAAGTTTCTCGGCTCGTAAGTTCTGGTAAAGCGTTTAGTTTAATTGCGACGTAGCTGATTTCGGGGATATTAGTAACGCTGGCGTTGGCGTTGGCGTTGGTATTGCGTCGCGAAGCTATATTAGCCGATGGTGAGCTAACAAGAAATTGCTGTGGGGAAACGTGGGATTGTAGTTGTAAGGGTTGAAATTGTGGTTGAAGGGTTTAATTGCGAGGTATTTTAACAGGCGTGTCGGTTGGAGCGATACTTGAGGTAGCGTCGTCGGCCCGAGATTCGCTTTCGCTAGTAGATACGATCTTGCTGCTTGGCGTAATCACTTTAGCCCTAAATAGGTCTCGCTCGTTTGCTGGCGTGGGAATCGTGAGATTGTCGAAATCTAACTGTTGCTCTGGTATAAATTCGGGGATAAAACTGCCCCCGTTACTGGCGTTTGACGCTTAGGGGTTTCCGTGTAACTAAAGATTTCCTATAGTATTAGCAGTATATGGGTAATGCTTAACTGTAAGGGATCGTTGTTAAGTTACTTCCCGAATAAATCGTCCAGAAGTGGTATGTTTTTCGTCGGTCATAATAGTGATAATAATAATAATATTTATCGAATTTGCAGTTAATAAACGATAAATAAGATTATAGTAATCTGTTTAAACCGATTACCTAAATAATAGCGGTAAGCTCGGATCGATATATGATCCGATAATTTAGTTAGCCCATTAACCAAGATATATAGTACTTAGCTGTGAATATTTTGAACGCGGAATTCCGGGCTCATAACCCGCTAAAATAGACAGGATAATAAGCGTATTCGTTAGAGGATCAGCTATCTATCAAGGTGGCAGAGAGCCATACATATATACACAACACCTACAGGAGTTATGTCACTGTACTTGTTAGGAAGGCCTTGACCCTCACTTCAACGAGTTTTGCTATGCTGACAATATGATTTAGATGGCTGCTAACCTTAGTTGTTTTGGTAATATAGTTTGTAAGTTTTGTTCTGCCGACGATATGGTGCTATGTAGTTGCTAATTCTAAGGGGGGATTTTTTCGGATAATACAGCGCGTAAGTCTCGCTATACCCACGATACGGTGTAATATGGCTGCTAATCTTGGCTATTTTGGTGATATAGTTTAAAGTTTTGTTCTGCCGATGATGGTGGTGTTGTATGGTCACTGACCCCGGCTCGTTTTGGTGATATAGAATGTAAGCCTTATTGTGCTGATAATTCTGAGCAATATCCTTGCTAATACCATCTTCCAGGAAGTACGTATTATTCGTTTACCAGATGACATAGCTTACCTTATCTGTTTTATTCTGCCAGCGTGTAAGTTAGCCTGTATACTTGTGTAGTATGTAACGCTGGTGCAAATAACAACTGTGAGAATTGTATTGCGACAGCAGGTGGGGCTACCCTATAGGAAGCAATGAGGTTACCCGGGAAGGATTAGTATGGTAAAAGTTACAGGGTAGACTCAAGGAGGAACAAGTGAATTCTCAGGAAGTGTCTATTGATGATGCAAAAGAGCTATGGACTACCTGCAACAGCCCTGGGGATACTGGGCTTTATATATTCGAATAACCCGCATTATTAAGCCATGATTCCATTATTAATCCATGGTTTCCATTATTAATCAAATGGAAAAGTATGGAAGATATGGGAAGGTATGGAAAGGTCTGGAAGGTGGCGTAGCCCCTTTTTGCCACCTCGAATAGGGGTGGACCCACTTTTCCCGGAGG
The DNA here is from genome assembly GCA_004155035.1 of Monosporascus sp. 5C6A. NCBI lineage: Eukaryota > Fungi > Ascomycota > Sordariomycetes > Xylariales > Monosporascus > Monosporascus sp. 5C6A. The sequence continues at coordinate 69,300 of QJOB01000187.1, read as the reverse complement.
GAACCTCCGGATTCCTAGAACAACTTAGGAGGCTAGGAACGAATGGATCTACCCATCTGATGATGCATTTTTCGCGCCATCCAAAGCACAAATTCTGTCAGGTTTGACCCCTAATCCTGAAGCCCATTCCCAATTATGCAATCGCTGTCTCAAGATCAACCTACGAACCACCCTTTCCTCGTTACATGATCCAAAGGACGACTGTGTTCTCTGTCAAATCCTCTCCAAACGCCTTAAGAACAATATCGAGGAGACCAAGATGCAACTTCTTGATGCCCGGTGCTACGTACGGATCTGCGCTGTGGCAGGTGTGTGGCACCTCTTTGGTTATTGAAGATTTTGGAATATACAGCTGATATTTTTGAATATCTCAAAGACGACTCTAAACTGTCGCAGTCAATCCAAACCGGACTCCTGAATTTCTACAATCGGGTAGCTCAAGTCATTTCAAGCTAATCAGGGAATGGCTTCGACTCTGTGACGAGGGCAAATGTTCACGAGAAGGTGGATGCTGTCCCACACCTAATGTTGATCTAATGCCAACCCGGGTCGTTGATGTTGGAGATGGCCGTACCGTACGCCTCGTTCCGATAGACAAGATAAGACAAGCAAAACACTACATTGCTCTGTCCCATTGCTGGGGCAAGTTAACGGAAGGACAAAAAGACAGTTGGTGCACTAACCGCAAGAACGAGGAAGATAGGAGGATGCAAGGATTCTCAGTTGAAGAATTGCCGCAGACGTTTCAAGATGCAATTAAAGTCACTCGAAATCTCGGCCAGCGGTACCTTTGGGCCGATTCGCTTTGCATCATACAAGGTAAGGGAGGGGACTGGGATACCGAAGCCAAGAAGATGGAGATGATTTTCAGGAATGCATACTGCACGATTGCTGCCGCCTCCGCCGAAGACTCAACCAAAGGATTTCTTAACCGGCCGGTGGAACATCATCAATATGTGACGGTGCCCAAGTCCTCACACGGCAAAGTCTACATTTGCACGTCTATCGATGATTTCCCTGGCGACGTTGAGGAGGGCGTCTTGAATAGGCGGGCATGGGTGCTACAGGAACGAGCTTTGTCACGCCGAACGATTCATTTCACGAATAGGCAAACATACTGGGAGTGTGGCGGTGGGGTTCGTTGCGAAACCCTTACATATATGCGCAAGTAAGATGACATGCAATTCAGCTCGAGCGCCCCGTTTATTGTCTTTATATTTCGCTTTTATTATCACCAACTACTTGTTGATAAGTTTGCTAATATATATTAAATCAGTGTGAAACTGTCGTTTCAAAGTGACCCAGATTTTCCTCACTCTATCAAAGGACGTTCTGATCTAGCTAAAGTCGAGCTTTTTCAATCCCTCTTTGCGGATTACTCGAAGTTAGACCTTACAGAGGAGACAGACAGGTCCGTTGCAATCGACTCACTAGCTACTGCATTGGCTGGGGCCTTCAGTACCGATGTTAGATACGGTATCTTTAAATCCTACCTCCACAGAAGTCTCCTGTGGCAACGGTCGCAGGATATTCCAATGACGCGGATATCTTACACGACTGACAAGGCGCTTCCATCATGGTCTTGGATGGCATATCACGGGCCGATTGAATATTTGGAAATCGACGATGTTGAGTGGGAGAAGAGCATTCAATTTATCGAGGAAGAGGCGAGCAACGCGGCCGGCAAGCCACAGAACGATAACTGTGTGTTGGAAGCTCGCGTGAGACGGCTCCAAGATTGCGAGATCAAACCTGAGGGCCCGATACACGTTATACGCGACGAGAAGGACAAAAAAGTTGGGCATCTGCGGTTTGACGCTCAAACAGGGGAGGCCTTAACAGAAGTACAATGTGCCATAATGGGAAGAGAGTTTAGACGAATAGGTGGCAACCGGCAATATTACGTGCTGTTTGTCACGAAAAGCGCGATGCATCCGGAAGGGGAACGTTTGAGAGGGTTGGGGTTGGATCAGTCCAGCAGCGTTTCATACGGATGGATGGTCAAGACGATATGGCACGGATCTCATAATGTGTCTTTTGGCAGTTCAGGCTATCGTTTTCTGCGAGTTGGGTCCTTTCTTCTCTTAGCAAACCAACACGCTCACTACATATCAATCCGAGATAATTTCTGTCAAATGGGGGAGAGAGAGTCCCGGGCGCTTCCAAGAGAAGGCCATACCTGATTAAGGAAATGACACCAGAGCCCCCCAGGAGATGGTGCGAACCCGTACAGAGCACAGCACATACGTGTCAGGGGCTGGCTCGTTCAGTAAAAACTGGTGAGAGGACTGTGCGAATTTTGGGAACCAAGTTAGCAGGATGAACTACATATCGTTCTAACAGTTTTGTAAGTTTAAACAGGAAAACCTTCTTCATAATGAAAATGTCCCGGAATAGGGGTCACGTGTTTAGTCATCAACCTCCAGGCACCCCGTAAGAACGTTGTTCTGGGGCTCGCACACTATATATAGAGCTTTCTAGCCACTGCTCTCTCGAGCCCTAACAATCCATGACATTTTGCATATAAATGATGCCTACTCGGTATAGAAGCCTCCAAGACTGGAGGTTTTGGGATCCAAAAATGGCATCCTCCATGCCAAGCGCGACCCACAAAATGAACTTCCTCACGTGACCCTTACTCCTATGAAAATTGGACGGTACTGTTGAATGAGCTTGTTTTCCTATCTGCTACTTCATGAAACGTTAGGTCTATGGAGAATTGAGGTTGTATGATAGAATACAAGTCGCTAGGTGCTAATATTGCTATATAAAATCTTTTTAACTTATAATAAATAAGACTTACGATAAAGTATCGATAATTAACAGAGAGAAACGGCTGAAACGCTAGGATAGAAACGGTTGCCTACTGTCTTCAAAACGGTGTATTGCGCCCGCATGGTTAAATTTAAACACGGACCCCCTGACTCTCACCCTGTAGGGTATACAGTATAGACACCGGCAGGAGAGCCTACTATCCCCATTTCCATTTAGCTTACCATATTACTACGACGGTACCTTTTAGGCCAATCAATATCAGCTATCAGATTACCGTATCACACCTAAGACATCAAGTATAATAGAGCACTGTACGTCGCCTGGTAGTCAATTTTATCTATTGATGAGTTTAATAATAGGCCTTCGGGCCGGCCAGTGGCGAATTTGTCGTTCGTTAGTCAAGACCCTGCCTAACTCCTTAAAGGCACACTGACTTGTCAGATCCAGCCATATTCCCAAAGACCCGAGGGCAGAGTTGGGAGGTAGGACATATTTACACTCGTCGAGACGCAAGGATTCGGATGGCGTCGAGCATAGCGTCATAGCTGTTGATATGGGCCTAGAAAGCTCTAGAAAGGCTTTATGATCTACACGTTTACGTGTACAGGATCCAGACCTTTCCAGGTCTTTCCAGCTGATATCAGGCGAGAAGCCGATGATCAAAACCTCTCCCGATCCGCAGCCGATGCCGACCGTCCATCCCAGCACGGCGGAGCGAGACGGCCGGCACCGCATGTTTGTGAAAAAGGTGGTCGACAGCTCATGAGTGAGAGAATTTAGGTTCGATAATAGGCTTATGAGTCTGACGAGAAGCAGAAAAAGAGAACCCGACCCCCTCGAGAGCCGACGCACACCATCCGTCCCAATACGGCAGCACATTGAGCACGGTAATCTGGTGGCAGCCAGAGCACGTTCTGACCATTGCGGGTAATCCAAGACCTATCCGGGCTCAAGCCGTAGCCGTACCGCTTGGGATCCTGCCGTTCGGGAGCCGGACATCCCACTGAAGCAGCAGCGGCGGTGGTAGCGGGAGTATTAGTAGCGTCAGGAGTAGCCGCTTGAACGCGAGATGGTGGTTCTATCTCAATACGCCCAACTTCAGTAAGCAGGTAGGAGCCGCTATGATGGAATGATAGATTTGCCAGTGAAGTGCCCGTGTTTATGGTCTGTTGGCACTCGCCCCTGGCCGCATCCCAGACCTTAACGGTTCCATTATTCGAAGCCGAAGCGAGTTGCTGGCCGTTGGCCGAGAAGGCGACCGAACGGACCCAACCGCCATGACCCTCGAACGTCTGGACGCATTTTCTAGCGGCCGTATCCCAGATCTTGATAATGCTATTATTCGAAGCCGAAGCGAGTCGCCGGCCATCGGCCGAGGCGACTGACCGCACTGGACTGCCGTGGCCCTCGAGCTTCTGGATGCAATTTCCCGTAGCCGTATCCCAGATCTTAACGGTTCCGTCATCCGAAGCTGAAGCAAGTCGCTGGCTATCGGCCGAGAAGGCGACTAACTGGACCGTATCGCTATCGCCTTTAAACGTTTGGAGGCATTTTCCCGTAGCTGTATCCCATATTTTAACGGTTTTATCAACCGAAGCCGAAGCGAATTGCTGGTTATCGACCGAAAAGGTTACCGAATAAACCTGATCGTTATGGCCTTCGAACGTTTGAATGCATTTTCCTGTAGTTATATCCCAGATTTTAATAGCTTTATTATCTAAGGCCGAAGCAAGTCGCCGGCCATCGGCCGAGGCGACTGACCGCACTGGACTGCCGTGGCCCTCGAGCTTCTGGATGCATTTCCCCGTAGCTGTATTCCATATTTTAACGGTTTCGCCAACCGAAGCCGAAATAAGTTGCTGGTTATCGGCCGAAAAAGCGACTAAGTCAACTGGACTGCCGTGGCTTTCGAATTTTTGGAGGCATTTTTTCGTAGTTATATCCCAGATCTTAATAATACCATTATGCGAAGCCGAAATAAGTCGCTGCCCGTCAGCCGAGAAGGTAACTAAGATAACTTGATCGTTAAAAGTGTCGAACGCCTGGACGCATTTCCCCGTAGCTATATCCCAGATCTTAATAGTGCTATCATCCGAAGCTGAAGCGAGTTGTTGTTTATCGGCCGAAAAGACGATTGACCAAACCGTATCATTATGGCCTTGAAGCGTTTGGACGTATTTTCCCGTAGTTATATCCCAGATTTTGATAATAGTATTATTCGAAATTGAAGCGAGTTGCTGATCACTGGCTGAAAAAGCAACTGAGTGGATTACACGACCATGGCCTTCGAACGTTTGGAAGCATATTCCTGTTGCCATATCCCAAATCCTAACGGTTCCGTCATCCAAAGCTAAAGCAAGTCGTTGGTTATCGGCCGAAAAGGTAACCGAAAAAACCCGACCGTTATGACCTTTAAACGTTTGGAGGCATTTTCCTGTAAATGTATTCCAGATCTTAACGGTTTTATCATCCGAAGCTGAAGCGAGGTGCTGGTTATCGGCCGAGTAGGCGATTGACCGGACCGTATCGTTATGGCCTTTGAACGTCTGGAGGTATTTCCCCGTAGCTGTATCCCAGATTTTAACAGTTCTGTCATTCGAAGCTGAAGCGAATTGCTGACCGTCAGCCGAAAAAGCAACTGATTGGACCGTATCGTTATGGCCCTCAAGCGTCTGGACGTATTTGTTCGTACCCGTATCCCAGATCTTGATAGTTTTATCATCCGAAGCTGAAGCAAGCTGTTGATTATTAGCCGAAAAGGCGACCGAGTAAACCCGACCGCCGTGGCCTTTAAACATCTGAAGGCATTCTCCTGTTACTGTATCCCAGATCCCGATAGTTCCGTTATCCGAAGCCGAAGCAAGTTGTTGGTTATTGGCCGAGAAAGCGATTGACCAGATTGGACCGCCGTAGCCGTCGAGCGTCCGGATATATTTTCCTGCGGCCGCATTCCAGATCTTGATAGTTTCATCATCCGAAGCCGAAGCGAGTTGTTGACCGTCGGTCGAGAAGGCGACCGACTGAACTCTACGACTGTGGCTTTCGAGGGTTTGGAGGCATTTTCCTATCGCAATATCCCAAATCTTAACGGTTCCGTCATCCGAAGCTGAAGCAAGTTGTTGGTTATCGGCCGAGAAGGCGACCGACCAGACTGGACCGCCGTGGCCTTTAAGCGTTTGGAGGCATTTTCCCGTAGCTATATTCCAGATTTTAACGGTTTTATCAACCGAAGCTGAAACGAGTTGCTGGTTATCGACCGAAAAGATAACCGAGTAAACCCGGTCTTTATGGCCTTCGAACGTTTGAATGCATTTTCCTGCAGTTATATCCCAGATTTTAATAGCTTTATCATCTGAGGCCGAAGCAAGTCGCTGGCTGTTAGTTGAGAAGGCAACCGAATGAACCCGACCGCCGTGACCCTTTAGCGTCTGAAGGCATTTCCCCGTAGTTGTATCCCATATCTTAACGGTTTCATCGGCCGAAGCCGAAGCGAGTTGCTGGCTATCGGCCGAGAAGGCGACCGATACGACCCAATCGCTATGGCCCTCGAGCGTCTGTATACATGCATTCCAATCCGCTTCCATAGCCGGCTTCGTTCTAATCCAATTAGGCTCTTCTGCTTTGAAAAGCCGTTTTACTAGGCTGCGGGCTGGACTAAACACGAGGGCTGATGCGTAAGCTTGGAGTGGGGCATTTTGTATCATCCATTTGTGAGACAGAATAAATCGGCGCGCATCTCGTACAAGGTCTATTAATCGCCCTTCCTGTGTGTATCCCTGAATACATATCAGCTAACTCAGATATCGCTACATGTCGTCAATCGAAAACTCACTACCAAATTCTCGAGCTTCTCCACTGCAAGTACTCCTTCCGGCATGCCTCGGAGTAGACTGAGAGCCTCGAGCCAGTAAAGATACTTTTCTTTGATGAAGGTATAGACTGTGTCACCGCCATGTAGGCCGTCTCGTGCCGTGCTCTTGCCGGAAAGCGAGTCCCAGAGGTGGTCCACCCAGTAGACACAGGCGTAACGCGCCGTAGCCAGCGGGTCTGGGTCTGGCACTTGGACGTTGTCGATAGGAAATCCCGGTGCGCTTAAGCCGTACATGTCGCGTCGAAGGGTCTCACGCATGGTATGTAGCGATCGAGAGTACATTGTATAGTGAACAGCGGTAACGCTGGAAGGGAAGACTATGCTCGATGCCTGTCTAGACAGGAAATCCTTAGCTGACTGATGAACAAGGTAGACTCGGTCGTCTCGGACTGTCAGGAATGAGCCGCACATGGCTATAATCCTTCCGACGTTTTCCATTTTCGCTGAAATCTGGTTGGGTATTCCGGACAAGACGGCAATCTCAGCCAGGTGAAGCGGACGATATGCGACGCTCGCAGCGGAGAGTATGAGCCGGCAAAATTCCGGGTTTCTTTTTTGAAGCCGTTGGATCTGGTCAACCATATGACGGTATAGCTCATTCAGACCAGGCGGTACTTCTTCGACCACCTGTAGAACTTCCCAGCTCTCAGCCTTTTCAAGCTCCTGAACAACGAGGGCCACCCAGAGGAACGTGCCATTAGCCTTCATATGGAGAATATTGCGTACTTGATCTCTCAACATTTCGTCGTCCTGCACGGACTCGAGACGGGACAGCTTGTCGTCAATATAGATATCGACGGCGCTAGATATCTGTTTGGCATTTTCTTTGAGCTCGAGACTCAGCCTCGTCCGAGCGTCATCGAGTCTCAGTTGCCGCTCGATGCCGGACTTGTTCCGACTTGAGAGGAGCCATTTCACGTTTCTCAATGATGAGCTCTGGACGATAAAGTCTAGGAGTTCTGGCAAGTTCGTTACGCATTCGTCGAGTGCGTCAATGATCAAGAAGACCGTCTTCAGACTTGGGTCTTGCAGAATGCTAGTAAAGATTTTTAACATGGCGTCCCAGGCATTTACATCTTCGAAGAGGGTTTCGCCTGCGCGGTCATACTCCCTCCGTACGTGGGAGATGAGAGACGGCTGCTGGTCGACGACCAGGTAGATCAGGCCGCGCAGCACGGCGGAGGCATTATTGATGCGGAGGTCGGTGCCTTGGCAGAAGAAGAAGGACAGAAGGGCGGGCGGAGTCGACTTCAATTCGTCGACGATCCCGCAGAGCAGCATGGTCTTGCCCTTGCCGGGATCGCCCTTGATCCAGAGCAGTCGGCTCTCCGGATGGTCACGCCATCGTTGGAAGTCGGGGTTGTCGAGGATCCAGCGATACGAGTCGTGCAAGAGGCCACCTTTGGTGCGCTCGATGCGAGTCTTATCGTGGCGAGGATCAGTGAGGCGCAGGGCTTTCACGCATTGTTGGTCCTTCTCCGTCATTTGGTGGCTGACAAGCTGCTCAAGATGAGACCTCATTTTCTGGCCAGTAAAGGCGTTGGAATCGCGGTCAAAGACGTCTTCGGCGTGTCGGATAGTGTCTACTTTCCCGTCCCAGTCATCAAGCTTGGCTATGTCGCGTAACAAGACAAGACCTCGGTTACGGTAGTAAGAGCAGACGCTCTTAATCTGGTAGAGAAGAAGCGCTCTGTAGAGGTCGATAATGCGGGCCTCTAATTCGTGTCGCACACCGGAAAGGTTATTGTCTCCAACGGTGTATTGCCGTAGGAGCGGGCCAGACAGGTTCCAGTACCATTCCATCCTCTTGATGACGTATTCAATACCTTTGCGGTTGGCTTCTGTCTCGGCTATGGGGTTTGCGAACATCTCGCGAAAGTCAGCATGTAAAGTATCCGGCTTTCCAGACAGACTCACCTCCAGAACGATGCAGACGCCAGTCCAGGCGAGGGCAGCTTGGGGCATAGCGTGGACTGCGGTGCTAATCAGATTCTTTGTAGAGAGGAAGACCTCCATAGCCTCGCCGGCGCCTTCCTTGACCCTAGCCTCTCGTGCCGTCTTGTCCAGACCGGCGCTAATCAACTGATACAACTGGCAGCGTCTCGCGCGCACATCGTCCTGCACGATTTCGTTCTGTTCCGACTCGTCTATCCGGGAACCGAACCTATCGCCGCGAAGCTTGCGAGACAAGATCTTCTCGTACGCTTCCACCAATGCAGTCTCATTTAGTTTAAGGTCGTAGTATGCTCGATTCCAGAGATGTTCGGACAAGCTGGCTGCCGAATCGATCGTATCAGCGTAGCAGTATACGTCGGTAGAAGGGACTGTTGAAGCGGCGGGGAGCGGCGGAGATGGGGAAGGAGGAGTAAATGTTTGGTCTGGGCGAGATGCCGGGTCACGTCGAGACTCGCCAATAGCGGGAGCATACGACGGTTGAGCCTGACGGACCGGCCCATCACCCGCGTCTTTCTCGGGTTCGGACGGACGGCTACGTTGGCGGAAAGGTCTTCTCAACCAGGAGATCGGCCGTTCTGAAGGCATGGCGACGATGGAAAGGCTACAAGCGTGATAATAGCACACTAAGGTAGATGGTAATGTTTGAAGTCGACCAACGAGTCTTCGCGGCCTCAACCGTGACCGAACTACGAATGTTGGGCTGCAACACGAGCCGCGGGGCAAGCACAAGGGGTTACAGTATTATTATTATTTTTTGGCCCCGCCTCCTTCTGTAACCCTTATTGGGCCCCCTATTGCTCTGTTATCTGCTTGACCGCCGTCAGGCTCTCCCGTCCTGCTGCCGCGGCAGACACAGCCCCCGATGGCAAACGGTTGGGAAGGGGGCTATGCCTGCGGCGGTGCGCCCAACGAGATGATTGGGACGACCTGCGCATCCGGTGACCTACGGTACCCTACGGATGTTTGCGCTCTGTACATGTGTCTCACACTCTACCGACGATTCAACGAAGCTATTGCCAAACAAGTCACGCCCGGCGGTTTACAATGTTGTTCCTCACGACGCCACCGCGCACATTTTCCGCCGAATTACAGAATCTCGCGCATACGCTAATGTGTCTCGGACTATCCCTACGTTGCGTCGAAAACTAGCGTCACGTTAGCCGAAGGCGACCATGCGGCTTCTCTAAATCCACGACGACGGGCAACTTCCGACAGACCCAGGACCCTCGTCAAAGACATCCCGCCTTAAGCGATTCTGTCGCACATGTGGGGCCCCGGAAGACGAAGAGGTGCCCTTCGGCGATATCGTTACTGACGTCGCATCCGACAAACCGGGCTACTGTAGGATCGAGTTCTGTGGTGGACAAGCTGCGTCGGATGGCCTTCGCTACTTTTGGGTCGACACCTGCTGCATCAAGAGGGCGGACAACCGGGAATATGAGCTAGCGACTAACTCTACGTTTCGCTGGTACCAAAAGGCGTCTCGCTGTTATGTGTACTTATCGAGCCTATCTGTCGGCTCCCACATATCACCGGCTGAGTCGCTCTGCCTACGGTACGAATCGGAGTTTCGCAGGAACCGATGGTTTACGCCGGGGTTGGACGCTGCAAGAGCTCTTCGCACCTCCGCGCATCGAATTCTTCTCCGACAAAGGCTACCGGCGGTGACAAGACGTCGTTCGAGCGCCTGCTTAGCGAGATTACTAGCATCCCTGTCGCCGTCCTCCAAGGCCACCCGCTCTCCGACTGCACTATTGACGAGCGATTCTCCTGGGCCGAACGACGTGAGGCCACATTTGAAGAAGATAGGGCCTACTCTCTGCTCGGTATCTTTGATGTCTACGAAGGTCGGGCGCAAATGTGTGCATACGTACCTGGTCAGGCCCACGGTGCGCCACAAAACACAGTGATTACAGTAGAATTGAGGCTAGTGGCCGCTATCCGTAAAGTCAATTTCCAGGGGAGTACCTTTAGGGCCTTGATAGCGTCTCTGCAGCTAAGGGTCACTTATCGTACAGCGTACCTGGGTTGGAAATAACGTTTTTCAGCCGCAGTCCGCACTGTGAACCAAACCGGAATGTATGCACATGTTTTGCGCTCGACCTTCGTATATGCCCGCCGATATACGGTGAAGGGTTAGAGAACGCAAGACGGCGACTGCGAGAAGAAATAGATAAGCCTTTGGAAAGTGTGTCTCTTCCACCGATCCACTTGTATCTAAGCGTCTCACACATCTAGGGACATATCACGAGGATTTCTCCGTCCCTTTCAGTCTCGCAGGCGTTCCCGACATCGAACACTTCGTAGCTCGGGAGCGGGAGCTGGCGGAGGTGCACCAGACGCTTCGCAACAACGGAAGTCGCCGTATTACCGCGCTGATGGCTTACGCGGTATGGGCAAAACCCGACTCGCCATCGCGTACGCAAAACGCCGCGAGGACGACTATTCGGGGATCTCCTGGCTGAACATCGAAGCTGATCGGCCGTTGAAGCATAGCTTCCGCCGGATAGCGAGTCAGATAGAGAAGGCACATTCGCCAGCTCAAGTCGTGACCGGCTCCGATGACAACGGCAACATCGACGAGGTTATCGCGGCAGTGAGGGCCTGGCTGAGCCTACCTTGAAACACAAGATGGCTGCTCATCTATGACCGCTACGACAACCCGAAGGTACCCGGCAACACGGATCCCACAGCCATCGACATCAAAACGTGTCTCCCCGAATCCTACGAAGGCGCTATCATCATCACGACGCGGGTGGCGACTCTCCAGATCGGCCACCATGTCGCGGTTCGAAAGCTGGAAAGAATGAACGACAGTCTCGAGGCAACGGAGAGCTCGGCGTTTAGAGGAGGTCAAGACGGTCGGGTGTGGCAGAACCGAGAACGGAATGGTGGGTTGTGATGAGTCAGCAGACACTCCGTGCCGTATGTTCGATATTGCACTTTCCACACCTTATGCACACGTCCCTAGCGATCAGCCGAACTGTGATAGAAAACATATGTGACTAATTAGGATAGAGAACAAGTTCAATAGAACGTAAGACCGTGGTTTTGGTCGCATCTCAACGCTGACCTCCTCCCGTCATGACTTTTTAAGTTATTCGTTTTCTACACTTTCTGTCGTAATGGCTGGGAGGAGCCATAGAAATGAGACCCCAGGTGTCGTGGGTACATATAACGCTATTGCTAGCAACGCAATAGCGGCGTCGCTTTTGCGACACCAGGCATATCCCAGACGTCTTGGTCAATTTCATAACAAAATAAAAGAAAGAAACACGGAAATCTGGTGGAATGAGGCTCCGTAATGGCACTTCCTGACGTAGAGAGAAGTGGAATATCACATACCTTCATGCGACGGCTGGGCTAGTTAACCAACTATTAAACTTGGTCGTAGGGTCTATTTTGGTAGGAACGCGGTGAGTTCTGAGCAATAAGAGAAACTAGTTACGTCTGGTAATAGCAGATAATCAAGGGTAATCTGGGTAACCGAGTTGTATTTATAAGCTGGTAAACTATTTAGACTACAGGAGAGGTGATGGACGTATTTATACACTGTCATGGTAGACGTTGGTTCTCATTGGATCTCGAGGATCCCACTAGATCCAAGCCCTTGGATCTAGCTGGATTTTGCCGCGCTGAGAGATCCAACTCCTTGGATCTAGATGGATCTCGTCCGCCAGGGAGTTCCAAGTCACGTGATGCTCGTGGAGGTCGGAATGAATCCGTTTCTTGGCCCGACCGTGATTCCTGGGGCGTCAGTTGCCGGCCCGTGACACTTCGTCGATGTAGAGCGATTCGGGATTCACCAAACGTATCAATCTGCCTCGGGCCGGGGGGCGGGGAGATAGACTTGCCCTCCAAAACAGGTGCGCATGGCAAACGCTCGTCCGGAAGGCCACACTGGCCGGCCACCTGAAATTGGCAGCTTTATCGGGGAGGCGACAGTGGACGAATGAGGACGAGGTGGCGTAAACGAGCTCGAGCTTCCTATGAGATCTAATAGTGTCCCGCGTATTGTGGGGCCTCATACATTTCGGCAAGGTTAGATTCAACACTTCCCTGGGGAAGGAAACGCACATCGTTACCCAGCTAGGCGATCAGGCCTTTGTTTTCTAAAACTCTTCTCCCCTAAGACACCGTGCATTCCTTCGGCAAACGTCCCGTTACTCCTAGATGCCACCCACCGTACAGCCCAGTCATGGACGTTCTAACGAGCTTCTCACAGATGGGTGACGAGGACATTGCCCTCATCGTCAAGCTCCTGCAGGAAGATGGCCAGATAGCAATGGACGCGGCCCAAGCTAAAGGGAAACAGCCGGAGGGCGCAGAGACGGACGAGTACCTGGCCTTCAAGCTCCAAATAGAGGAGCTGCAGAGCGCGGAGACAGTCGCCATGGACAGACGGATGACCAGGAGCATCCAGCAAGCGATCCGGGCCGATAGCGATGCCCTTGCGCGGTTGCGGGACGACGAACGGCAGGCCCAGCGCGACCGCGCCTTCTCGATTGCCCTCAGCAACGGACAGGCCGTACCAGGCGACGCACCAACGCACGACGCCCCTCTAGGCCTGGGGGACGAGGACGATTTCCTCGACAAGCTATCGTACATATACGTCACCGGCATCGAGGACGAGGAGGACATCGATAGCGAGGGCGACGACGAGCACACAGCCCCGAGAGGCCAGAAGCAGCAGCCGGAGAGCTCCGCGTGGGCCGCGTCTCGACGTGCGCGGCCGCCGCAGCCCGGGTCGAGACAACGACAACAACCGAAGCGGAACTGCGAGGCCTGCGGGGAGCGCAAGCACTTCGCCGAGCTGGCGCGGGCCCCGTGCCGGCACGAGTACTGCCGGGAGTGCCTCGGGCGCCTGTTCCAGGACGCCATGGTCGACGAGTCGCTGTTCCCGCCGCGGTGCTGCAAGCAGCCGATCCCGCTACACCAGAACCTCGTCTTCCTCGACGCCGACGTGGCGCGGCGGTTCCAGCACAAGGCCGTCGAGTTCTCGACGCCGAACCGCACGTACTGCCACAACGGGCGCTGCGGGGCCTTCGTCCCGCCGTCGCGGTACGTCCGCGATGACGGAGGCGGACGCGGCGGGGCGGTCGCCACCGCCGCGTGCTGCGGCGAGTGCGGCGCGCGGACTTGCACCGAGTGCAAGGGCGCCGCGCACGGCGGCGGCGACTGTCCCAACGACGTGCAGCTCCAGCGGGTCATCCAGCTCGCGAGGGAGCAGGGCTGGCAGCGTTGTCAGAATTGCTGGTGCATGGTGGAGCTCAACATGGGGTGCAACCACATGACGTAAGTTTAAATACCTAGTTTTCGTCATCTTCTTGCTCTCTGGTTCCCCCCCTCTCCCGCCCAATATACATAGAATAGACGCATCATAGTCTTTTCTGGCTTGGGAAAAAGCATGGCTTAGTTAAATTACTTATCCTTCGCACGTGTCATTATGTAGTTGCCGCTGCGGGTTCCAATTCTGCTACGTCTGCGGCTCCGAGTGGAAGACGTGCCAGTGCGAGCACTGGGATGAGCACCGCCTCCTCGAGCGTGCCCAGCAGATCGACGCCCGCGATCGGGATCGGGATCGCGACGGCGAAGACGCGGCGCCGGCGGCTGCTCCCGCGGAGGAGATGGTGCCGGCAGAAGCGGCGGCAGCTCTTGAGGAGGAGGAGGAGGAGGAGGTACTGCTGGCGGAAGCGGCGGCGGCTCCCAGGGAGGAGGAGGTGGTGGCACTGCCGGCAGAAGCGGCGCTAGTGCGACAACACGAGGCGGAACTCGAGGCGCGGCTCGAGAGGCTCATGCAGCACCTCGTCGCCAACCACGAGTGCGAGCACGAGCTCTGGCGGGGCCTGCGTGGGCCGCGGCGTTGCGAGGAGTGCGGCGACGAGATGCCCCTCTTCATCTACGAGTGCCGGCAGTGCCACATCATGGCCTGCCGCCGTTGCAGGTACCACCGGCTGTAAGCAAATAGAGGCGGGGCCTTGAGCCATGGAGGAGAGAGGGTAGCGGGGTTTACATGCTGTCGAAGTCGATCTTGGTACTTTCGTATCGTGTCGATAGAAGGGGTGCCTAGACCACCAATAAACTTAAGAGACCTCTAGAGGGATGAGGTCGATGCCGAGACACGACTGGCATTCATACCTTTTTCGAGAGCGAAGGTTTGTTTACATACGGGGCTTCAATGCGGATTTGGCCCGTATAACAACAATATACGCGAAGTGGAACTGAACTCGGCGCATGTAATACACAATAGGTATATACATGAAAGAAGAGATGCCCACAGCGGTCCTCCGTCATACTCCCCAAGAAGAAGTTACTACCATCACCGATACATCAGGGAGACAGTGCCACCCAGCGCCCGCGTGTTCGGCTACTCTCAGGTCAGGCGCCATCTTCTCTCATCTAGTCTAGGTATAATTTTACGAAGACATTCATCGCAGCGAGAGAGGGGAAGGCAGGGGAGGCGGTAGCAGGACAAAAAAAAAATCCAACTTACGGAGCTCACGGGGTTGTTCTGGACATCGTGGATGCCCAGCTGCGCGGCGTCGGCGGCGATCTCCGCCTTCAGGATCCGGATGGCCTTGCGGACGCCGTACGTGCTGGCGAACACGAAGGGGCGTCCCAGCCCGACGGCCCTGATGCCGAGCGCCAGCAGCTTGATCGCGTCGCTGCCGTAACGCACGCCGCCGCCGGTTGAGCGCCTCGACCTCCTGGAAAGGCCTCGGGCGCGTTGCGCCGGATCTCGTACGCGATCTCGAGGGGGGACGGCGGGTGGTCCAGCTGCCACCCCCCGTGGTTGCTGAGGTAGATCGCCGGCACGCCCTACTCCACCGCCACCGGCGCGTCCTCGACCGTCGCGATGCCCTTGGGGATGATGGGCAGCGAGGGTGTGGTTCTTCATCTGCCCGTGGATGTCCCAGGTCAGCGCCGAGGTCAGGGCGTTGCTGTATAGGCCGCGGTTAGGTTAGCTCGTTGCGTCGAGTTGCCCTTCGCCGAGGCGGTCTCCTCGATGGTCTTGGAGGCGTACACGGCAGCCTTCGAGAGGTAGACGTGTCACCCGGACTGGATCTGCAGTTTGAGTACCTCCAGGGCTGCTCACGCAGTACCGGATGTCCTCCTCGCCCGTGGCCTCCGCGAAGTTCAGCCCGCCGCGCTCGCGCGAGTAGCCTGCGCGAACGGCTGGCGCGATGAAGATAGGGGTGGAGAAGTTTTATCCCAAACTCATCCTCCTGAAGCCCCCCTAGCTCGGAATACTGGCAAATGGGCTATATCATGTACTTAGGCCAGGGTCTCGTGTGCCTTCGTCACGTCCATGAGTTGACGGAGTCGGAACTTGACCTCCGACCAGATCTCGAGGTTATTCCGGTAGCCTTTTCCGAATCCGACAATTAGCATCGTCACCACGGCCCTGATTTCCTTCTGGTACACACAGTCCATGTGTCTACTAATTCAGAAAGGAGCTGCGCCTAACTTACTCCACTCGCCCGCCGCGGCGGCCCGGTAGTAGGAATACCCCTGGTCATCCAGGTCGTTGCGAGCGGCGAACTCGAAGTCGGGGATAGCGCGCATGTCCTTGGGCAGCAGCTGGGTCCCCTCGGTCCAGTCGTTGGCCAGCAGGTACGTCTCAGGCCCGCGTCGGGCGCCTCGAGGAATAGGTCGGCCGCCAGGGCCGCCGAAGCGAGCACGAGGGTTTGGAGGAATCTACGCATCTTGCTTGCGATTGCGATGCTATCCTTACCGAAAAGCAAAGCGGAGGGGCGACTAGACTTTGGATGCAACCCTGCCTGGCTACGGGATACCTGATCTTCCGGGCTCCCTCATGCGGGCACGATGGGACGGCAGCACCTCTAATATAAGATCACTCAACCCGTGTCGCAGTCGCATTCGACCGCCATCGCGACCTCGCGGTAACAGGCACCAGAACCATCGTAGAGGCACACCACCTATGCCTTAACCGCAAGCCATGGGTCCTGCGATCTAAGATCGTAAGAACCTTGGCCGAGTCTGAAATAAAAAGATCGCGGCCATATGACATTACGCTAGACCAGTTGCTTTGTTGTGGGAGAGTCTTGTAACCTCCCGAGATCTGTCTTCCGATAGATCATGTATCTTCTTACCTGCATCCATAGCGAATTGCTTAGTAGTTGAATAGTTTAATACTGTAGACAACGGGCGGTAGTCAACCTACGGGGTCTGTAAATGCCGGGCTCCTCCCAGGATAAAAGACGGGGTCGAGTGTACTCACGGCCGCTTCTCATTCCGTTATATGTAGACCATGGGAGCATGAATCCCAGGTAAAGAGGTGTCCTTACTCTACCCGATGATTCATCAGCCATCTCAACTATGGGGATGAACGACCCCTTCTTACCAACCCTAGCTAAATGCCTATCATGCTTGCAGAAAGAGAGGGCCAAGACCGGCTACGATAGTTCTACACGGGTGATTTGGAAGAGGACATCGCGCACTCGGCGCAATGTGGAACTAACAAGGTCGCCTTATAAGGACTAAAACATAGGGGGAAAACGAGTGTACACGTGGTTAGGGGATCCACGCATACCCTAAACCACGTAGAAAACAAAAGAGGTAGATGAGGTAAAGGCGCCGCCGAGAAGAAATGATGTAAACCGAATGCGACAACGGTCGGGATTACTTGCTTGCTTGCTTGGGTATCATTATCGCTACTTGGCTCGACGTGCTCAACTAGCTACCACTCACTGTCGGATTGGGCCCGATAGATAGAGGGAGACCTGACAGTGATCTCGGTAAAACCACTTCGACCTTCCTCTGCTTCTCCCATACCAGTTCTGCGTGACATTGTCTGCCGTATTCATTTCCTCCCCAACCTAATGCCCAGCCATCCACTAGGCCGGCTTCCTTGCTTCATCTACCTTACTATATCAACCACTCCACTGTACATCCCAAGTCCGAGTGTCTTCCAGTATATCGTAATGTAGGTTAAACTCTGAATGGAGGACGTAAGAGCGGATGAGACTAGATCAGGTCAGTCCGTCAGGGATTCCACCGCCGTTCAATCAGCATGCGATCCATCTCGAAGATCGGGTTCTTGCCCTCGGCCCTCCACTTGCGCTTGCAGTCCTCCATCATGCGAGATTCATCATCCCAATCCCTTTTCAAGGCCTTGAGAACATCGCTGTCCTCCATCTCACTCTCGCTCCCCTCCTCATCCACTTCCCCGGCGCTCTGCTCCTCGTGTAATGGACGGGAGGCCAACAGCACCTCCCTTCCCTTCCTGATCCTGTCCGCGGCCTCGGCGCCGAGGCAGAGTCTGGGGTCGAAGCGTCCTAGTCCTTCTTCTGCCTGTCCGCTTGCGTTTCCACCTCCGCCACCATCCTCGGAACCACAGCCGGCCATTGTCGCTAGGGCCGCGAGACCTAGGTACGCGTGGTATAGGTCAGGCGGGCCGCCGGGATGTTTGGCGAACCCACCGATGAGGTGCTGCGTCTTCTCGAGAATGAACCTGCGGGCGGGGACGCGGTCGATCAGGGCGCCCTGGCCGAGTATATGTAAAGCGCCGCTGACCCACCACGCGTAACAGGTATCGGCCACTTTGTTGAGGCGGCCGTTGAACCCGGTCGATGACGTGTGCGGGTCCTCGTCCGAGAGGGAGAGCTTGGACAAGTCTGGCGGCGCAGCAGCACCGGGAGAGTCGGGGTCGGGCGATGATGAATCAGAGGACGGGTCCGAGTATGTGAATTGGCGGGAGACGAGGAAGTGGATGAGTGAAGGAATCGATGGGATTCCGGCCTGTAGGTAATGGGTCGGTGAAGCAGACGGGTCGGAGTTGGCAAGGTCGAGGAGGGAAAGCGCTGCTACGGCGCAATACGCGTACCCGGCTATCAGAACTGGGTTAGCCCGAGTCTCCCAATTACCTATCAATCTCCTCCGATATGGGATGGTTGCTAGGAGGTGAGGAGACATGAAATAGTAACCACATACCGTGGCTCTCATGCATCGAGCTCTCGGCGATGCCCCCGTCGAAGGTCTGCCCACGTCGTATATGGGCCACCAACTTATCGACGTCGAAGTCGGTCTCCGGGCCGGCCTCAGCACCGCCCAGAATCCAGCGTATCGTGGCGGCAAGATAGCAAGACCGCATGTCGCGGCCGCCAGCGACATATCCGTCGGCGTCGACATTCTCACCGAAGCTGCCGTCCTCCCTCTGTAGCTTCCGCAGCCAGCGCAGGGTCTTCCACGGGTCGACGCCCTCGAAGGCCCTGGAGCCGTCGCCGTCGGCCACTACGGCTAGCGCCAGGAGCGCGAAGTACGTGGCCGCTATGTTCGCATTCTCGGGGTCGCCGGCGACTAGTTGCTGTTGCGGCTCGCCACCTTCCGCTTCTTGCGACTGCGGCCGAGCGTACGCGCTCCTGTACCGGGCCGGGAAGACGTGGTGCGGCGACCCGCAGAAGCCGCCGTGCGGGTGCTGGAGGGAGAGGATCCAGGCGCGGATGGCGGGGCGGTCCTTGGGCGGGATGAGGGAGGCCTTCGCGGGGTCCTCGGGTGGGGACGAGAAGGAGGACGGTGAGGAGAGCAGGTCGAGGGCGGCGAGGATGAAGTAGCCCAGGGTCAGGCGTGTACTGTCGTTGCTGGTGTAGTGGTGCGGGAGCAGGGTGCGCAGGCAACGCTGCCAGTACCGGATGTGGCGGGCGCTGTCGAGGGGAGGGTCTAGGGCGTCGGACATTCTGCCTACCATTCAAGAAACATTCCAACCAAAAGTGAACTCACTCGTGGAGAATTTTATCAGAGCTCGCCGAATTTGTTTTCGAAGGTTCACAAGTTCAGAAGCAGCTGCTACAATTCGACCTGGGCAAGGTAGTACCTAATAAGGTGGGGTCGAGGGAGCTTTAAGTACCGGTATACCTGAGTACTTGATTTACCCCACTATTCACAAGCCATATCAGCTAACGTTACTGATAAAACATTTGCAATTGGCCAATCACATACCCTGTGGCTGAGCTTCACTTCCATAAGGCTGGGCTTATGTGTTTAGTGGTCCCTGGTGATCCTTGCATACGATGCTGTCCGTGCATCGGCTCATGAATTCTCATGTTTACCTTAGGCGTCAGACGTGAAGTGCATATGAAGTCCCGTCCTTTCGCACTTTAACCGTTGAATCTTATCCGTAGGACTGATCTCCTATTGACTGGCTGGCATATGGTGACTTCATAAAAAAGGACAGAGACCTATCTACCTAGTCCACCGACCGAAGCCTTACGAGCTGTAGCGGCAATCATGGCCTGGGCCTCGGCAAGGACCATCATAACCTCCCTCTCCCTCTTCCACATCACCCTGGCCTTCTTCTTCTTCACCAACCCGAGCGTGATCGAGGACCAGTCCCTCGTATACGTGATCGGGGAAGCGATGGGCATGGTAGGTTTCCGCCCTCCCTCCGACACTCCACGGTGGCATCAGCCCCTTTCCCCCCTCCGGTAATCCGCCGCGCCCATGCTGATTGGCTCTACGCTGGGGAAAAAAACAGCCCCAAGCAGGCTCCGCCTTCTCGACGCCCTCGCCGGCCAACGCGTTCCTGGGCGTCGTGCTCCTGGTCCTGGGCGTCTCGGACTTGGTGAGCCTGTCGGCGCTGCCGGAGGAGGCCTGGCTGGTGCACCACTGGCCGGCGCAGGCGCCGCTGCGCTGCTTCGTGTTCGTGGCGCTGGCCGTGTTCGCGTACGCCACCAACAGCCCAGCGGGGCGCGCCGACCCGTCGAGGGGCCGCATGTCGCACCCGCGCGCCCCGTGGGTCGGCGCCGACTACGGCACCAGGGGCGGCGGCGCCGAGGGCCTGCGCAACCGCGTCTTCTTCACCTTCGCCTTCGTCGAGTTCGTGTTCTGGTACTGGGCCTGGACCACCCTCAAGGAGGAGAGCAGGGCCTTCGTCGAGAAGAAGCGGCAGAGGGCCGGCCCCGGCGGCGAGAACTAGGTGTCTAATCTGACGGCAGGATGGATATGGATCGGTTGCGTCGGGGCGTGTTCG
The DNA here is from genome assembly GCA_004155035.1 of Monosporascus sp. 5C6A. Classification (NCBI taxonomy): domain Eukaryota; kingdom Fungi; phylum Ascomycota; class Sordariomycetes; order Xylariales; genus Monosporascus; species Monosporascus sp. 5C6A. The sequence goes on along the minus strand of QJOB01000187.1, from coordinate 48,709 downwards.
TGGGAGAGGTGCGAGGAGCATAGCGGGATCTCAGGGCTTGGTGCGATGCACCTTGCGATTCGTCCGCATTGCCATTGTATAGGATGGTTGGTGGGGCACCAAAAGATGAGCTCGAGTGACTCCGTCATACTCTTCTTACCATAAATAGTGATTTAGAGGGCAATAACACGGGATAGATGATCATCGGTAGATCCCAAAAAAATATAGAAGAAATATCGGAAGGCCAATATGCCCCGTGGCTCCAGTCAAATAGCAAACAGCACACCCACATGTCCATCAACCACTACCGAAAATTAAACACACACCACCCGCATCTCGAAGGAGTCCTCAAGCATAAAACCAACATTTCCACATAACGCAGTGGTATACTCCATGTTTCTTAGCACCATGAGCCCAGCCTCACCTACCAACGCTGGAGTTCCTCATCCATATTTGTCCAGACTGTCTATCCGTCTAGTCACCACTCGTTCCCTTCTACTTACCTTGCGAAACAATGGGCAATATTAGATATATTGACCCCGACTAGAAGCTGGAATGTTTCCATGTCCCATACTCGCAGTTCGATCGGGCCCGGGCTCGGAAGCCAGTTGGGCTGTCGAGTGGGGAAGGAGCGGGGACTGTGACCGGCCGGGCGGGCGGGCGGTGCAACTGGTTCTCTGTTCGTCTGTCTGCTGGGCGTCCGGCTGTGCCAGCGTAGGCCTGTGTGATGATGTGCTGGTTGGCCGGTTGGTCGGGATTTTGCCCTTGTTCTTCTGGGCTAATTATTGATAATATCCTGTCGTGGTCTTGTGCGAGTCGATGCTACGCCGATGGCTACCGATGTTAGGGAGCGGACTAAACGAGAGGGTGGGGGGGGTTACGGGTGAATACTAGGTGTTCCGACACGAAGGAAGAAGGGGGAAGTGGAAATGCAGGTAGGTACAAATACTGTGAAACGGCCAATACCAAAGGCGCGGCGACAGCGAGGCCCATGAAAGGGCGTGCTTAAATATCGTGATCATGCCGGACGGCCAGGCTCCGACCAGCAAAATTGAGCCGCCGTTGTATCTGGTGGCTGCAACAAAGGAATTAAAGACCCGAAGTGAAAAAAGCCTGGTATTTGTTTGAGAATTATCAATGCCCTTTACCATCTATATTTAATCGAGAACAGGAACGTATGAGCACTAAGCGGCAAATGGAGGTTGAATTTGGTGTATCTATAGCGCAGTGCTACCCTTCACTCCTTTCGATCCAACCCACCTGATCTTTTCATTTTTCCTTTCCTCACCCTGTTGCCAAGTGCTATCCATGGTCTGGTTTCATTGCTGCATCACTCGATTGTGACGGTACTCCAGCCGTTCATGAGCTCCTGCCACGAGTCAACGACGGTGCCGGCCCACCTCTCGAAGGCGGCGTCGTCAACAGCCACGTTAAGGGCCTCCGCGATCAGTTCCCTGTCCTCCCTCTGACAGTCGTGCTGCGCGTGATTCGTGAATGCCCAGTCCCGTAGCCGGTCGATCCAGCCACCACCCTCGACGAGTTGCTTCATGGTCTTGATGCGGCTCTTGATCTCGGCCGCCGAGGCGGTGGCCGCCGCCGACATGCTCTTGAGCTGGCCGACGGCCCGTGATGTTTCGTTGCTGTTCGCCATAGCCTTGTCCGAGGCCTTCATCTTATCCAAGGCACTCGTGAGATAACCGGCCGTTAGCTTGATGAGGAATATTGATTCACGAAGCGTGCCCATAGCATGCATGCCTATGAACCCGTGGAATGGACGGAGCTCCGAGTCATAGTTCGTAGGCACCATCAACAGGTCGGTTGTTTGCTCCTTGAGCACCGCTAAGACCTCGTTTATCGAGCTGTCGATAGTAGCCCCGCTTTCGGAAGTCGGTTTGTGCGAGACGTAGAGCTGGAAGTAGTCAGAGACCAGCTTTGCGATCATCGAGGCAATGCTGTAGTAGTGGACCTCAGGTCCTGTAAGTCCCTCGCGCTTCGCCAAGAGGCACTGCATCTGAAGTCGGAGAGCTTCGGAAGTTTCAATAACGTATTCACGATCCAGTGATAGAATATGCCCTTGCTTAGAGGGCTTGAGATCCTTCGGCTGTGCATAATCAAGGAGGTCGACGAGGCGTTCTGTGAGTAAGGATAAGTGGGCGCGTGTGCTTGATAGCATAGGGCCCTGACCAACAAGAACTTCGGTTGGAATGGAGTCCTTGCTGCCAAAGTTAGGCAGGTACGAGTAGTCGGTCATGTCTTTAAGCTCGTGATTGAGGTTGAGGTTGCAGACCAGGGGGTCGTCAAGGATTGAAGTTAAGGTGTGCCCAGCCTTAAATCGCAGGCCTCGCCGCTCTTCCACGACGGCCATAGCCAAGGTACAGCTCTTTTTCAGTTCCTCGCCGAACTCGTACATGGAGGGGATGGTGTGCCAGTTCCCTCCTTTGAATGCTTCCACCGTCTGCTTAGGGATCGTGCTCCGGACGGCCTTGCTATAATAAACGATGAACGGCCTTAGCGGGTTGCGACGAATTGAGGCGCCGGGGCCGAAGAGACCAGGCGCGATCGTAGATATGCGGTCGAAAAACAGAGGACCCAAGGAATCGAGGATGGCGTTCTTGATATCAAACTGGGCCCAGAGGCCCTTAGCCCGAGATACGCAGCCTATCAGGAGATATAGCTTGAGGAGGAGCATGCGAAGGGGGCTGTTCTTTGGCGAAGCCGTCAAGTAAGAGTCTAGCCAGATGATAGCCTGCAGGATGTATTGGATATCGGCGAGATGGAGCGGCGAGCATGCGGTATATCCAGGAGAGCGGCCTACTCTTGCAAGCTTCAGGAGACTGATGGACCCGACCATAGCGAGGTCTGAAAGGGGGTCCCCGTTCGTCTTCGGAAGGATGTTATATCGAAGATCGTCGTCGCGCATCCCTGCATTGTAATTCTCAAGCGCCACTTTGACGATCGACATGAAGCAAGAAATGCAATCGGAGTTATCGAGTTCGGACCGGCAATACTTGCATACCGTCGAGTCTCTGGTAGATGTGGCTACCAAGAACCGGATCTGGAGCAGAATAGCTACTAATGTGAGGCCCTTGTACTTATCGCCGTCCTTATTCTTAGCATGTATGAGTATGTGCATAAAACTAGTAGAAGGATGTCGATATTGTAACTAACCTCACCTTCCTTGAGAGCTTCGCGGCCGAGCTTGTGAACAAACATTTGAAGCTCTTCGTGATTAAGCGCTTCGACGAATTTCCTGACGTCCTCAAAACAAGCAACGCTCCAATGATACTTCAAGATGTATTCGAGGAGATGTTCGACGCGGGTGCTCGATGTAGCTTCGGGTTCCGGTGCCGATTGCGCATCGCGCAGGAAGAGGATGCGCAGGTGAACCCTATCATAGCGAGATTGATCGATATCCTTAGCCTCCCCAGACCGTACCAAAGCTTTCATCAGCTTATCTAAAAACTTCTTCAGCTGTTTCAGCGTCCTATAAAGTGTGAGCGTTGACGGGATCGACGGAACTAACGCGAGAGCGTCAACTTACTGGCTGTAGTTCTCCTTTTCCGAGGCGCTATTGACGAGCGAGTTCCAGACTAGCGGATCCATAGCTAACATGAGATAGGCCTTGTCTTGGTCGCTGCGCTGGCCTCGCACCGCTTTATATGCCTCGTGTATGGCCTGGTCTTCAGAATCATTTGCAGCTAAGGAGTCCTTGTTGTCGCTGAGGTCCTGGCCGGAGGTGCCTGCAGCGCTTTGGGCAGGTCCAGTATCCCCCTCCCCCTGCTTCTTCTCGGAACTTTTCTTTTGTGTCCGCCTGTGTTGGAGTATCTCGGCTCGTTTCTTCTCTACAAGGACGGCCTCCCTCTGGCTCACATCGATAGCTTTGTCAACGACCTGTCCGCAGATTTGGGAAACAGCACGCCAAGCTTTCAGCTTTTCCAGGGCTAGCAGGATTTCGACGAACGTATTGTTTAGCCCACTGTCTAAGAGTCTTAACGCATGCTTTTGAAAAGCTGCTATCTTGTCTGTTAAAGGGGTCTGAGGACCCGACTGGAGTTCAATCCAGAGCCATGCTTCTGAAGCAGTTAAAGACAAAGGAGCTGAGTGATCGCCGCTGGTTTTAGACTGTTGGTAAAGTTAGACAGTTACAGCATGGCATGAGTTTCGGTCACTTACGAGACCGCGAGACTCGAACTCTTTGTCGCCCCGTAGCTTTGCAAGCTTGGCAAGGAGCTCCCGTGATCCCACCGGGCAAGCTGGTGTGTGCTGTCGCTCATTGTTAGCGTAGGTAACACGAGGAAAAGGTGTCACTAACGGAGTACATGTGAGTGGTAAAAATGTTCTGGATGCGGCACCGCTTCTCGGCGGGGAAGTTCTTCTCCATAGAGGCAGTGATCTAACCGGTCAGTGGATTCTTCCCATGACCATGACTACTTCGACCAGTTAGAGAGAGGACATTACCTCCTGAGCATGAAGCCAATCAGAGTTATAGATGCATGCCATCAGGCATTGAGAGGACGAAGACCAGTCCTTCGGCTTGGCCTTCACCAGCCGTGACCGGAGCACCCCAATAGTCTCAGAGTAGCTGAGTTTGGCTCCATAGCATGAGAATTCGTAGAGTGCTAGAGCGTCTACATCTTTGACGATGGTACTGCTGTCCGCGACGAGTTTCAGAACTGCGTCGCGGCCGGCAGTTCGGTCCGAGGGGTTGTCACACTGAGATCTTCCAGCGACTTCGATAGCCTAGCACCATTTCTCATTAGTTATTACCAGACCGAGGCTAAAGGTCCTAGTTGGGTTAATCTCTCGGGCTGGAGCCTAAAAGAAGGTCTCATCACATTGGCGTCGCCTCAGTCCAACCCCAGGACACATTGTAGAGCACTGAGAAGCGACGTAGCGAGCACTAAGGCATCAGCGCCATTCGCGGACCCAGTCTCCATGCGCAGCCGAATCGAGTGATGCAGAACGCCGAGCCCTGGCTGGTCGCAACGCCGCGATTCGGGCACTTCATCTACGGCAGAACGAAGCGCATAGAAACGACACTGGCCAGGCCGCCACACCCCGTCTCAGGTCACACAGGGCTGAAAGGTTCCCGGGGAGAACCCTGGGGACACATTGCTTTCACTTACCAGGTAGTATGGGTCCTTGGTGGACTTGTATCTCTGCTTGGCGAGGCTGATAACGATGGGCCAATTTCGTTCTTCGAAGGCGCCCTGCAGGGCTGAATCGCAGCTCCTTTTCAGCACCGGCCATGCGACCCAAGGAGTGATATGGTTAGTCTCCATCTCTTGATGATTTACGGTTGGGATGGTGGTAAGAGAGATGGACGGCAGTGTGAAGAAGCAGACGGGCCCCAGCCGAATGCTTGAGCTATCCTTCTATCTGGTGCTAGTATCGCAAATCGTACGGGTTCATGATTTATTCGGATGTTATTTTAAGATTTCAGTAAAACGTATGATAATATTATATACATATTATGCTTATATACGTAAACAGTTGTTAGGAAATCAATCTCGAAGTCCTTTGCTGGTCGATTTTGTTATTTAACAGTACTTTATGTATTACAAGTAGGTACTTATTTAGCCGCGTTAGGTACATAAGTATCCACTACCACGCCCTTCGACCTGCTACCCCTCGGTCTATATGAAGCTTTAATGGGGCTCTGATATAGACAACTGACAAGACAGCGACAATCTAGACTCAAAACCACGGGAAACATACCCGTAAGGAATAGTCAGGGAGAGTCTAGCCTCTTCATGAAAGGGGGTCGACCTTGAACTAGAGGACTACCACAATGATGATTGTAGTGGTGGTGACTGGGAGCCAAGAATTCTCACAACCTCATGGGACATCGGTGGGCGGCAGTGCCCGTGTTGCTATCTTACCTACATCAAGTATGCACGCGGGGCAGAGATGCAGGTACGTTAGACAGGGAGAATGTGCGTCTCCTGCATTATCCGGGAGAGGCGAGAGCAATTACGAGCCATGACATCAATTCACAGCACTCTCAGCCTCTTTTCTTAACGTTCTTGCATTCTCACGCTCGTCCCCATACTTTTTGCGCTCTCATAATTTTGCATGTTTTGGTATATTTGTTTATTTCATACAGGTTTATGGGATGGAGTCCAGGGCGGATAGCTTGGTGGCCTCGCTGATACCAATTTCCGAATCAATCGGGCAATTCGAGTTGTCTCGGTGTACGAGGTTACCCAATGAAACGGATAAAGGGCGACCCTAGGCCAATGCGCCGCGGTTCGCGCCGTCATTTAGTTCTCTAGAAGATCCATCCGCCTGCCGTTTTCCTCTCCTCCTTGCGCTTGTTGATCTAGAGGCAGGTCAGCATCGCAAGTCTAGGTTTCTCCCTAGAATATTGCGTGGTGATCTTACCCATTCCTTCTTGCATTCGCGGTATGCCCTACTCTTCGTCAGTCTCACCATCCCCAGACCGGCGCTCAAGTCAGGACGGATCTGGTTGGGTGGTCGGCAGCGGACTCGGGCGAAACTCACTCGAAGTAATCGGTGCACATGGCTCTTTCTCCCGCGTTCCTATTCAGACATCGGATGCTTCTCGCGGCGGCCTCTTGGCAGGGGTCGAAGTATTCGCTCTTGGATTTGCTGCGCGTGAAATTGATTAGCATGCAAGCTCCTCCTAGGTTCGGAGAGGAGCCTCAATGGAGGGTAGAGGCAACAGTAGTAGGCTTACTTCTGGAACTTGTGCTTCGTCTCTTTGTCCCAGGGGTCGTTCTTGTCCTCAGTCTGGGAAGACATCTTGAACCATCGGCTTTGGAGTCAAGATTGCGGTCCGGTCAATTGCATTGCAAGCGCAAGATACAGAACCCACTACAAGGGTCCACCAAGGAGATATCTGGAGCAGCTACGTAACGCAGTTAGTGGCTCGAGCGTCCCCTGGGTCTTTACAGTATCTCCGGGCACTCATTATTTATTTCCGAATACACCCCCCCAGGCCCCCCCACCCAACTTGAATAACACAATCGGAGGTCGGACATTCAGCCATGACTATCGAGACTTGATCTCGACAATATCCAAACAGCCTGTAATACAGATTGAAATGATTTACGCGTATGCAAATTCACAGAATCAGCATGGATTCAAAAGCTCTAAGTAGGCCTGCACCAAGACTTCGAAGTTGAAGGCCACCGCCCACTAACCAGATCTCCCCGAGAGTAAACTAAACCTCCCCCACGCTCCCTCAGTGCCCTTACTCACCACGAAAGCCGGCTAATATATCGCTGGTGGGAGCACTTCGTGAGCGACATTGGAATACCGAATGCTTGCTTACTATTTCTACTTGCAGCCATTATTTGTCTTTTGACCTCAAGGTTCCCTCCGCAACACCTGTTGGGATACAAGCTCGAGGTGGCTTCGAGGTGGCTTCGAGGTATCGACAAAGGCGAGGCCATACAGACTCGGTATTAGAGGACCAGGTGAAACTAGCTTCCTAATGGAGATTCGCTTCCATATATGTACAGAATATCCATGCGCCCAGTAGACTATCGAGACTATATACAACATGCGATATTAGGTGCTCACTAACGTCCGCGAAATCATATCTCGCGTTCCGAGGAGTTCTGTCTAATCGCAAAGAACCAGTTCGGCGCCTCACTACTACTCTCGAGTGACCCTTTCATCCAACAGGTATCTCGGCCCTCACGATTATCCCAGCCGGCGCCGACGCACACGCTATAGTTCGCGCAAGTGGCGATGCACTCCTCAACGCTCCCCAGGCCCGCAATGTCGACGTCAACCATAGCTTCCGCTGTGCTATCGATGTCGTAGTTGACATCGCACAGGACCAGAAACGGGTCCTTGTCGAATACCGGTTGGTAAGTCGTTCCGTTCGCCTCCGGACACGTGAGCGGTATCGTTGGTAGAACCAACACAGACGGCGTAGGCGAAGCAGCCGTCGGTTTGACTGCTGTTCGTAGTGTGGAACTAGAAAATCCGGGTTAGCATCGTCTAATCTTATGCGCGACACCGGCGATGCTGAGAGAACTCACTCTTGATCGGTTGCATCCTCCGCCTCGTCGCGTACGCTGATGGTCAACCCCAGGCTCAACCCAACAGCGAGTCCGACGGCAACAAACACGAAAATCGGGCCGAAGACCAACCAGAAGTTCTTCCTCCGCCCGCCCAAGATCGCGAAGGCCCTGTTCCCGTGGCCCGCGTGCGCCGCGGGCGTCGACTTACCGGTACGGGGAACCCTCGAACCGAGGTGCACGCTCCCTGTCTCGCTCACCGGCGAGTAGTCGGAGAACGCGCTCACGGGAGCCACCCAGCTCGCCGACCGGTTCTGCGAGCTGTCCGGAGTGTACCACCCCCCCTTCTCGGGGACCGGAGGGGACTCCTTCGCGGGAACCGGGGGTGAGACGACGATGCGTGGCGGTGACGACGGTCCGTGGATGATAGGGACCGGTCTCCGCGGGACAACGGGGTCCGGTCTCTTCGGGACGAGGACCGGCCCGTTGTCAGCCTCTGGGAGTTGCGATTCGGGTACGACTTCGAGGCCGAGCTGTGAGAGAGGCGATATCTGCTTAGGGGACATGGCATTGTCCTAGCACCAGATGTGAAAACCGTTTCGAGGGAACAAACATCTTGCGAGGAGTCGCAAAAGCTAAATGTCGGGCTGCTGGATCTTCGAACAGAAGGAATGTCCGTATGCGCCCCGTTGAAATGGATGGCCGGTTACGCGTGATCTGATCTCATATGAGAGCGTTGCATTCGTGTTAGGGGCGAGCCCTGGCCCCCTGCAGGAACGGAATGACTGGCAGGTTTGATCCGGCCTTGGCCGGAACGGGCGACACACAGAAACGCCTATTTCATGTTATTCATTGGCCGATTCAAGCCGTATAGTAACAGCGTAGGCTTCATACCGATTAAGGCATCCAACCAGCCGCTTTGAGAAAGACCTTTCTTAGTAAAGGTGATCTCGGAGGCTCTGGTGGTCTAGAATCTCGTCAGTATGAAACTCGTAGTAATTTGTACTTTTACTCTTCTATATTGAGAATGTTTCTCAGCTACCGTATGCAGACGTCGCTCAAATCCCCATCCTCCAATCATCAAGCAGCGATCACCTCTTCGCACGTGGCTCAGCAACGGCTCTCTCGGCCTGGGTGCAACTTTATTTCAAGAATAGGAACATTCTACACAGTAGGATTAGCGGCTGATCCTTCCCCTGCATTCCGTTCCCGAAAAGGAACCCGAATTCGGTCGATGTTCAAAATTCCCAATCGCCGCCAGACTCCGAGGAGCCGAAGGAATCTCTAAAATAGCAAACCAACGCCATCACCACTCCATTCGCTCCGAATGGCCTCGAGCGTAATTTACATTCCTCTAGGGATCTCCCACCAACCCTGTTACGCCGAAAGTGCTTCGAATTCCCCGACATATTACCCGCTAACCAATCGTCTTTCAGCCACCCTCTCATTCACGCTCTTCTGCCAAGAAGCCGCCCCCGATCTCAGATCATATGTCGCGCATATCGTAGTAAGCCCATGGAGGCACTGTGCCGCCGTGCAGCCGGGTGTTTCGTTTCAGGAAAGCGTTTTTCTGAATACAGCCAGCCCCAACGCCACGAAGCGTTACTATGTGACGTGGGCGTATTCTACGTACTGCTCAGTTGTTGCCTTTCCCTTGGGCTGAGGCGCTGACGCCCCCGACCTTAGTCCCCCAATAATCCACGTAATCGCATCCTTCACTGGTACGAACGGAGCAAACCCGAACCCCTCGATTCTAGCCCACGTTAGACCTATACTGGTAGTGATGAAGGAAGTCGTATCATCCCGGGGTCGCATTCAGAGTTCCTTGCCTGTTAAATAGATGCACGGTCCAAAACGATTTCACACAGCTACCTGTCTGAAGGATGATTGGGGTCGGTTGCATTCGGTCTTGGCAGATTGGCGGATTGGCAGTACATTTCAGGCAAGCTCTGCCCACAAACTGCAGGTCGTATATTTCCCCAAGCATCCTGGAAAGCGAGATAATAGCTGACCATTTACGTTGCCGTCCAGTCCTATCAAGTGCTGCAAGATTCCTTGGCTCTTGGACTCCCCAGGTATGGATCTGCTTGTGGTAGCAGCACGTGGTGAGGCAAATGAGGCTGGCGGGATGAACAGCTGGGGCTATCCTAGCACTTCACTAACGCCCTAAGCACCCTGGTTAGTGGCTACTCTAATTTTTAGCACGTGTGCAGGTGGACCTTTGCGGCTCTCACGATGACTTCACATGGGAAACATAGAGAGCTTTACTAAATTGCCTTTCCTGCGTGAATGCGGTGACACATGATGAAAATCCCCGGCGAGTATCGTATGGGGTCCAGATTTTCTACTATTGGGTTCTTGCTTACTTACGAGCAGCAAGGCCACGCTACATTGGCGGCTCACGATCGGGATGTGACCGTTTAAACCCTTGTGAAATCTCATAATATTTCAATTGTTGCCCTAACTACAAGTACCTTTTGCATGTAGGGCTTGGAATATTTTATGTTAGCTACAAATATGGCATGCCAGGAACCACAGGGTGTATGCGCAGCAGGGTTGAAAGCAACGCAATCCACTCCACCGAGCTCCCCGATGGAATGGACTGCAACATATCCACCAGCCCCTGATTTCAGTGGATGGAAATAGCAATTTTCCCAAATGTATGGCCACGTGGTAGATGTATGGATGTCGAAAAGGTGTTTCGCTTTATCAGTGTTTTATATGGCAGGACCGCGTCGGCCCATACTGCGTTGATTCTACTTCCATCCTGCTATAACCTGTACGCCCAGAACGCCATACTATTCGTATGGATACGCCGCAGCCTACTTATTATGGCCATTATACCCATGGTGATAGCTTCAAATAGATAGATATCCATAACCACTAAGGGGGGGCTGATGGATTGCCCGCCAAGGTTGCGCAATATTATGGCCACACGGTGGATAGGTTGCATTGCTTTCAACTCTGAGGGGCACTAATGCGTAATATCGAAACCAAAACCAAGGCCAAACACGTGTAGCTTGCCTTTAATGGTAGGCGTTGGGTAATCAGTGCAATACACAAATGTGTTGTTATGTATGATTGTACGAGGGATTTTGGGGAATAAAATGGAAGAGATTTCTGGTTGCCCCGGGGTGAAGGGGTTGCCAGCCTGGATGGCTCGATAAACTGAAATAAGAGCCTCACCTTCCATCCGGACCTGCTGGGCCAAAAGGCTCAGTGGTGACCAGACGGTGTGTTAATAAAATCCAGGTGGTTTTCCTAACGTCTCGGCAGGGTGTCCTTAAAGGTTCGTCGCTGATCAAGGCGGAGAGTTTTTTGTTAAATAACACGGTTCAGATCTTAAACAGGAAAAGCTATTTTTTTCTCCCCTATCTAGCATAATATTAGTAAGTCGTTAAGTAGATCCAGTGCTGAAATCGCGAGAACTAAATAATTATATCGGAAGTTCCCAAGTTCAGTTGCTAGTTGATAAATAAAACTAAGAGCCTCGCCTTCTAGCTGGACCTGCTGAGCCTCATGGCTCAGTGGTAGACGGACGGCTAGATAAAATCCCAGAGGCGTGGTTTATTCGTAGGTCAGCCTGGTTTAAGATGTCCTTAAATGTGTTCATCCCAGCGTCTATGGCCGAGCTTTTTTGCCAGCTTTTGTAAAGGACACGAGTTCGATCCTATATAAGGAAAGCTTGGCTTTTTTTGTCTTTTCTTTTCTCTTTATATGATACGGTTACTATTCCTATTCTACGTGAATGTCATTGTTGTTGCAGAATAGGAGTAACTTTAGTCATCTACGCTGTAGGCACCCCGCCATAACGTTATTCCGGGGCTCCCACACTACATATAGAGCTTTCCAGCCACCGCTCTCTGATCACTCATGACAATTTACGCTTTCTACACCTTATGCAACCTTTCCTTGGGATCTACCAAACTGTAACAGTTGTAAAGTCATTATCCCTTCACGTCATTATCAGCCATCCCCACCTCCGGTAGCATTTCGACGAAGCGCACCGGAGCATTAGCGGCATATGCTGAAAGCCTCGGGGCCGTCAAGCAGCATGGACCCAGCAGTTACAGACCCCGTGTGCCATAGCAAGCAATCATTAAGTTACTCTAATGGAGGGCAGCAGCCAACACACAGTACTACCAGCGGTAAGTGGGTTGACGATGTCTGCTGTTGAGGTGACCTCGTGCAAAATACCCTGATCTTTGGCTCCCCTATCACATTCCTCTTCACAGGGCTGACCTGATTCTAAAATTCCGAACTAAAAGCGACCACTTATCTTCAACTATGCACATCTCGTCGGCACCATATGCAAACACAACAGCATATCATAGAAGACTTATTTCGGTTTAGCTGAAGCCAGGATGACATCAAGCAGTCAGCAAACCGGAGCACCCGTAAGTACAATATTTTCAGTTTCAATGTGCTAGGATTCTGTAGCCCTTGAGACGAAACACTGCGCTCCGCGATTAATTCTCACATTTAGAGAGTGGGCCAAGAGGTCGCTGATAGTCTTCACTAAATCCAAAGACTTTCGTCGTTTAGAACTATTCTCCCTCACGTACTTAACTAATGCTGTGACAGAATACCCATGACCAGATTTCGGCGTATGAGGCCCACAAATTCAAGATTATCAGGGACATAGACAAGACAGCCGCCAATGCCTTCGCCTTGCAAGCCTCTGACAGCAGCGCTGTCGATCTAGGTCCCCGACTCGTATTCTTCACCGACGGGTCAGCGACATATCCTCGCCAACATGTTCTCGGCGCAGGTGTGACTTACAAGGACCTGGCCAACGACTCCTCTTCATGGGTGGACTTCGCATACAGCGTGTTTGGCTCGGATGACTCATCCGTTGCCGAGCTAATAGCTGTTAATTGTGCGGTTTCTACGATTCTCAATGAGAAGAAGAAACGTGGGAAAGCTCAGGCGCTTCCTCAAGCATTCATCTTTACCGATTCCAAGCACGTCCTATGGCAAATTGGTAGTCTCCTGGAAGCGAAGTCAAACCCTAGCAATCGCCTCTGGAATCCGGCGACCAAAACCCTTGCTCGCAACCTTTCCCGTCTTGCCACTCGCCGAATCTCCGTCGAATTCCGCTGGGTAAAAGGCCACGCAGGCATAAGGGGCAACACGCGCGCTGACAGGCTCGCAGCCCTCGGAGTTCGCTGGTGCTTGGCTCACCTCCAGAGGACTAAGGCCTACAAGGGCAATGAGGCCATCCTAACACCGCATACCTTGCCGGAAGATGACCAGGAGAGACCGGGGCTAAAGAAGCGAAAGGCCCAGAAGATAGAAGCGGAAGATGAGGAGATACTGAGAGAAGCTGGCGAGGTCGCGGAGGAGCAACGAGTGGCCAAAAAAGGGGCGAAAAGGGCGAAGAGGGTGAAGACGCAGCAACAGGACGAAAGGGCGACAGGCGGCGTCACAGGGTGGACCGCCATAAATAAGTGAAGCGATTGGGAGCCCCGATTTTGGCTTTCGTAAAGTATTACGAACCCCTAACAGATTTTAACTAATTCTGTTATCGAAAAGCTAACTCCCTCCCTCGATACTAGAAGTATAATCCTAAAGGCGTCTGTTCATTAATTCCGAATGCTTGGCTTTCTCCTAAGCTTCTCACGGGAACTCGAAGCGAGAGGCCCTCGGCCAACCTATTGAGGATTTGGTTATTAAACAACGGACACTATAGTCATCGGTAAAAGCGAAGTACGCGCTCCAGCACAGATTGGACGACATGACCCGGAGGGACGGCCGTTTCCGCGAGCAGAATGTCCGACTTCGGCGAGGTGGTCAATCAGCCAGCGACAACAATACCGAGGGGAGTGACGTCAACAAACCGGCGCTAATGCCGGAGACGACGGGATCAAGAAGGAACATGATTTGGCGATCCAGTCAACGGAGGTAGGCAAGGTACCTTCTGACGCACTGTGACAATCAGTTGACGGCATGTACCACGCAGCCAACAAGGTGAGAAACCGATCGAGCAGTCCCATCCTACGCCAGGAGGCAGGGCGTATAATCCCACAACGGGGAGGCAAAGCACCGAAGGAGCAATGGGAAAAGCCTCAGCTTGGGCCTCTACCGAAGAAACGTCGACAGTCTCGATGCGGGTCACGGCCCGTAACAAGCAAGAAGAAGACAAGTCCCAAGTTACAAAAGGGGCGAAGACCGAACAAGGGGCCATAGTTACTCGTAAGGAAGACCAACCCAACCTGGCAAAAAGTGTTCTTTTCTCCTCTCCCCAGCCTGATTCTGGAACGACATCTGCAACCCGACAACAATGGAGGCCGAAGGAACTGAAGACGGCTTACGCGCCTTATTTGACAAGTTCGACGCGTCCACAACCGCTTCACAGGACAGGCTCAAATGCTATGCCCTTCGACGATTTCTTACGACCGAGCCCGAAACCGAGAGTGCCTCCAGTTTATTTCCAGTTGACGAGATGGAGGAGCGGTTAGCATTAATTGACTAGTTTGAGGCAATTTGGAAGAAGTGCTGGCAAGGCGGCGAGAAAAGTCGCAGGGTGGACCCCAATAAATGGGTGAAGGGCTTGCTAATGTACCGTTCTGGTTAGGATAAAGCATCGTAGTCTCTGTTTGGTAGTGCACAGAAGTTACGTATTCAACCCGTGGATAGCTACTCCGCGAAAGAGCCTTGCATATTATCACAGAAATAGGATAAGCGTAGATACTGTTTTCGATAATAAGATAGACAGGTATCACCTCAGCTGAGTCCGTGTTATCCAATTCGCATGATTAGGTATTCTGAGGGACCTCGGTCAAGAACGATGTTTTGAACCAGCCTGTTCTCTTTAAACTTTTAACGTCTCATTCTAACACACGACCGCTACTCTACGGACGTACATCTATGATACCACGACGTCGACGTTCTTCGGGCCATTATAATACTGCCAGGTGACACCGTTCTCGGTCTTGAACGGAAAGGCAGAGGCGGACCCACATGTGATAGCCTATGGCCAACCTCTTCTCCATGACCTCCAGCATGCGGGACTGGGGTGTGAGGCGGTACTTGCCCTTGGTCCTCGTCATGGTCCCATGCCGAGACCTACTCCCACTCCTAGTCGTCCGACGCCCTGTGCTGCCCCTTGTCCCCGGCCGGGGGCCCCGCTGCCGCGGTTAGAGGGGCCGCCGGCGTGCCGGTTGCCTGCCCCCTTTCCGAGGGTTAGTGGTGTGGCAAAATAGGTGGTGGATTGCGTTAGAAGAACAGCGAAACATCTTAGAGAGGCTAGAACTTGCTCAGCGAACTATGACGAGATATAAATCAACGTTTCCACCCATACCCCTCCTGTGGCACGCTATGAAGGAAATATATAAGGAAGAAGTTGAGAGATGGATTTTACGAGAGGACGAGTATGTAATAATATAACCCCCTTATGATATAGGGCACTTTTTAAAGAATTTTAAGACCGAGACACGGCTCGAAGAACAGCCAATTGCGATAGTTGTTCCCGAAATGGCCAGTGATGATGGCCGAAAATCATGAGGTAGCTATAAGAGATTCTTTCCTTTATATGTAATCCAAGTATCGTTATTATCCAGGCCGTATCCCATAAATTCAGGTAGACGACTGTGAGAGGTGGTGAATTGGGTCGTAGGGGTTATAACGGGTGGTAAATATAACGTGCTAAGTTTAGCATGTAAATAATTAGAGCTAGATTTGCTAAATCGGAAACGGCAAAGTATTCGACCGATTGCAATTATCGTTACGCATTAGCCGGTCGCCGCATCCCAGATCTTTACGGTTTTATCGTTTGAGGCCGATGCGAGCCGCATATTATCGTGTGACTACGTTATTGAATTAACCCAGTTGTTATGGCCCTTGAGCGTCGATACGTATTGGCCGGTCGCCGCATCCTAGATCTTTACGGGTTTATCGTTTGAGGCCAATACGAGCCATATATTATCGTGTAACTACGTTATTGACCAAATCCGGTCGCCATGGCCTTCTAATATCGATACGTATTGGCCGGTTGCCGTATTCCAGATCTTTACGGTTTTATCGTTTAAAGCCGATGCGAGCCATATATCATCGTATAACCACGTTATTGAGTTAACCGGGTTATTATGGCCTTCGAACGTCGATATGTATTGGCCGGTCGCTGCATCCCAGATCTTTATAGTCTTATCGTATAAAGCCGATGCGAGCCGTATATTATCATACGATTACGCCACTGAATTAACCGGGTCGCTATGGCCTTCGAGCGTCGATACGTATTGGCCGGTTGCCGCATTCCAGGTTTTTATGGTCTTATCGTATAAGGCCGATGCGAGCTGCATATCATTGTACGACCACGTTATTGAATTAACAAAGCTATGGCCCTTAAGCGTTAATACGCATTGGCCGGTTGCCGCATTCCAGATCTTTATGGTCTTATCGTATGAAGCCGGTGCGACTACACTACTGACCTAACCCGGTTGCGATGGCCCCTAAGCATTTATAAGCATGCATTTCATTTTGTATTAATTTTTCGTAAAAACTATATCCATTTGAAGATACAACGTTGGTATATATTCTTAACTTCGTTTTTTTTTTTCGGTATAAAAAGGACCGCAGAAAAATATACCTAAAGTGGATAAAAGTTAATAATTAAGCGGAAGTTAAATATAAATTGGGTTGCGTCGAATATAAAGGCGAAAATTGCGGTATTAAAATCGGGTTAAACCGTTCCATATCAGCTAGCGATTTAAAACTTTGCTTAAAAGTGGCTTACATTAATAAAAGCCTGTAAACTCCTAATTATAGCGATAGCTTCGTATATTTTCTTTAAAAAACTTAATGCTTTAAACAAATGGAATAAATATTATTTCAGGAAGCTGTATATTAGATAACTGTTTATTATGCGAGTATTACTTTATTCCAAGTGATAAACCTAATATAAGTACGCATACCGGACCTCTGCTAGCAAACGCGAGTTGATAGTTGTTTATTTGACGTCCGCACGAGCCGTTCCGAGCATTTTCAAGTTACAAATATTCTTTCTCAAGTAACCGTCGAGAAGTTTTATATAACTGGTTGTAATTTTTTCGTAAGTTGCTTTTTCGTTTACTTAAAACGGATTGGTATTACGTTTATTAAAATTAACGAAAAAATCGCGAAATAATAGGTAAAACGTTTTAACGAGAGATTCGGCAAAAGCTGGCACGTTAAAAACAAAGTGAAATAACTTAAACCGACGATCTACGTTGTTTTTAGGGATATAGAAAAGACGAAACAAGGACCGTATTAAAAGTAATTCGGCTAAAAGCATAATCGAACCTATAACCGTACGGAATTTATCAAAAACGAAACTTTTATTTATTTCGGAACCCGTAAGTAATCGGTTAAGGGTTAAACGATAAGTTACGTTAAGTTTGTTAATCTTAGATTGTTAAATCCGTAATTAATATTCCATAATTTTTATTAGTTGCCCGGCGGGGTCGTATCATAAAAGGTCTTCGATAAAACGGCAAATAATAGCTATAAAAATAAAAAGCAAAACGGCTTTTTGGATTAGTAACTAAACGACGTAAAAGTTAGGCCAATCCATAGGAAGCTATCGCTTGCTATATAACAAAGCATTATAGTTGTTTCGGATATTTTCGAACCTGGATTTTAAGAATACGGCGATGTCGTACTTAATAGTCGGCTTCGGGATCTCGTATAAAACCAGATCCTGGTATTTACCTCTGATATTGCTAAAGCCTAATCGAATTAACAGTTCGGGTCTATTCGTTACAAAAGCTCGGAACCGCACTAAACCTAACGTCTTTACTTATAATAACAGATATATAATAACTCGGATGTTATTATCTCGCTCGCATTCGTCGAGGGCGTCAATAACCAGCACGATCTTCTTCAAATTACTGTTATCGCTTTTTAACCTGCCTAGCAGCTTTAAGATCAGCTTCTCGAATTGCTCCTCCAAGGCCTTGCCAGTAGTAACGGTAGGGTCGGCATCAATAACGGCTTGGACATGCTCTGCCAAGGTGGGGTCCTTGGCAACAAGTTAAGCAGCAAGGGTTGTAAACAGCAAAGCCGCGCTACCACGGTCTTGCTCACCCCGCTTAAAGAAAAAGCTGCCGCCGAAGTCCCCATTAACGGCGAAAGATTGTGCTACCATACGCGATATTGTAAACTTCCCCGTTCCCGCCATACCGTTCAACCAAAAGATGCATTCGCCTTAGAGATCCTTGGCCCAATTTGTTATCGTTTGGCGGAACGCAACTCGGGTTTCGAGGTAACATCGACTCTCGTGCGCTTCCGCGTAGGAATCGAAGGATGCATCTTTTGCGATCGGGAGCTCGGAAAGGACGAATTTCTGGCTGATATCGAGAATCCGCGCGCTATGGACGATATTAGATTAAAGAAATCCAAAGAAAAAGTAGCAACGTACGCCTGGTCGATTTGGAGAGCCGCGGAAAATGTGTCTCGATACCGTTCGAGGGTTCTAATAATGCCGTCGATGTCCTTACTTTCAAATGGCCACTTTAGAGTGTGAAGGCGGAACCGTCTCATATACCTTCGGGTGCCCCCGGGATTGAGTGTCTTTTCCAACTTCGTTTCCAGCTCTGTAAGCCGGGAAGAGCAGCCGCCGAGGTTCTCTCTCAAGTGCTGCGAAGTCCGAAGCCTCTCGCCACTTGGGCTTTCAAGAAGCTGTCGCGCACCTTCGAGAGTAGCCTTCAAATAGCCGAGTTCCCCTTGTAGACGTTCGATATCGGATTTCGCGTTCCTGACAGCGGAGTAGTACTGAGCGCAGAGCGATGCTACTTTGGCGGACAGCTGGATCACAGCGATGACACTCGCGGCTGCTCCTAGTCTTCCATGGTATCACGATCCGGGATGGAATAGAGCTTTTGCTGGAGTGGGAGTAATCCGATCACGAAGCGTGGTTCTAGGGAGTAATGTCAAGTGATCGAGCAGGAGCGTTCGGGGCAGATTCGTCGGGCTGCGGCTGAGCAGACATGTAGCGGCCAGCCATGTGGCGCTCGGTGGGGACCGTCGAACCCCACTTGGAAAAATGGTAGAGGGCTAGCACGTGCACCTGCACGTAAAGCTCCACCCAGCCACATCCATCACTTCGGCTGCAAGTCTTGCAGCCTGGCTAAATACCGTACATCCCGTAGAAACGACTCAGCACACTTCGCGATATCTTCGTTTTGCCACCAATTGGCGCCTCACATGAATTATGCACGGCGCCCAGAGCTGGGATGTACATCATAAACAATCGCGGCCAATACCGCAGCCCTAACCCTTAGCCACCCCGCTGTAGCATATAGCAACGCGGCGCGCAGCTTTCTTCGACCATCCCACTGCTGCCAAGGCCCTGCTAATGCTCTGGTTCGTCACGAATGTATCGAACTCGTCAAAGAGGAACACGGCCATCCCGTCCCAGTACGTATTAGGTTTCTCGATAAGGTGGTCGAGCAGCGCGCTCATTATAGGTGGTGTAATGCTTCTGGGCCGACACCGTTCGCGGGAGCCTTGGTGTCTCCAAAGCATCGCAGGTTGGATCGGATTAAGGGAATCAAGCGCGTGCTGCAACGGGCAACATCAGCCATTTGGCGATCGCAAGTGACTTACTAAGGACCATGCCCTCGATCAGGTTATGTTGGGAGAGTGCAAGATTTGGCGCCATGGTGCGCGTATGCTTGGTGAGTAAAAATCTGGCTTGGAGGAATAAAATTGGAGGCCACGTTCGGCACGGGACTTTTCGCAATCGTTATGGCGGGGTTGCCAGCTTGCCGGGTAGGAGGCCTCACCACGCCATACGCAACCGCCGGCGCGGTACATCACTGGTAGAAATGGTACATCCTAAGATGATGACTATATTTTGTTAGGCTTATATTATACCCGGACAAGAGCCAATTTTGGCTCTTTCTAAGTATAGTCATCAGTCAAAAATGTACACGTTCTGACATATAACGTACCGTCCTGACCGGAGGGAAACCTGACCATTCGTACAGTTGACCGGATAGGTATCGGATATATCGAAAGCTTGCAGATGAGGAGCGTTAGGTGCGAAAACCACTGTGGCACCACTGTTGTGCCGCATTTTGGAACCTTCGAGCGTTAAGCCTTAATATCGCCAGACCGCAGGTCTGTTCGACACTGCGTTCAGTTATCGCGATCCTGTCAACCCATATAGAACGCCAGTAAACTTTGCCAATGTGTAGTAAGGAAGCCGATTTCATTAAGTGACCGTAGACGTAGAAATGGGCAAAATTGACTCTTGCTGCTCTGTTAGAACAAAAGTAACGGTACTTTAAAGTACAACCGAGAAGGGATGCAAAGCCGCAAGTGTTTGAAATAGACCCCCGCTAAAAATAATTAACTAACAGAGCCCGCGACACCCAATTCGCCTTCCACTGTCTCTAGATAATGCTGTTTATATTTTCTAATACCTTTACGTAGATTCTAAAGAAGTGATTTAATTTATACTGTATTTCTTTTTTCAGGAAGGTAAAGATTTTATTAGCTGCGACAAGATTAAGCTAGGTAATCGTACCTTCGAAAGCATTTGATATTATTCGTCGAAATCTAATAAAGGATAGACTGTATGAAATATATATCAGCTAGCCAGGTGTGCTAAAGCACCTTAACTGAAGAAGGCTACGCCTTGATCGGAGGATAATTGTTCCGTTGCTAGGCTACATAAAAGCAGTGCGTGTACGGAGCATTTACGCAATCAGCGGAATATAACAACGCAACTAACATCCTTTATATCTGACAATTAAGAGTCTTATTCGTTTAATTCGAGAAAATTATCAATTAATTAGTTGTTGCTGAAACGATATAGGCAATATATTAATAGCAATTATCATTATATACTTTAATAACAATAATGGTGACCATATCAGCAACGTCTTCTGTTATCTATAAGAGATCTAAGGATTAGGACCGTTTTAAGGGCGAATTTTAATTTAAAGCGTACGCGTTTGATATTTGGGACCTTATCGACCCTGATTAGTTACTTTAATGGCCTGTTAGACCTATAGAACCCGATATAACCTCTTATCCGAAGAGACGAATTCGCTACCCGACGTGGACCAATACTTTATTTTCTTTTTCGTTTTTAAGAGAAATTACCGAAAAGATTGACTTTATAAGGCATTTAATAAATACCTTTAAGATAATAGTTGAAGGCAGATAAGCTTACAATTAGGATTTTACGGCGTATACTTATAAGGATTACAAGTACGATACTTTCTGAAAAAATATCAACGACTTTATTAAATAGATTTTAGAGTTTGTATTTCTAGTAATTAAAGAAATAAGTTGTTTTTAGTGAAAAATTTACGGGAGTGGTACGCCAAAATGGCCGAATCCGGTAAGGTGTACGATAGCAGATTTCTGATTAATACCTAACGAAAATACCGAGAAAGATTGAACTAAGCCGCGAAGTTAAGCAAAAAGCTAGACGAGTGGATTGTGAAATAGCAAAAGATAATAGCCTAGTGATAGTGATACGACGTTTCAGAAACGAAAATAATAGTTATATAGATTAACGATTTATGTACAACTTTGACTCCTATCGTAAAATCTGGATAACTACTTTTTAAATGGTAAAAAAGGTTAAAATCGATAACGGAACGGTTAATTATTAAAAGATAGCGGTTAACCTCTTGGATTACTGGTTTATAACTAATTCTTTTTTTTTTTTACTTTACGGGATTTTAAAGTATCGTTTTTAACCTTCCATAAGGACCCTGCAGATTTTGTTAATTAGGATAATACTGATTAGAAAGAAAGCAAGCTTATTAACTGTTAACCGCAAGGTAAAACCTCCGGACGACTAAAACGAAGCAGCCGTGAAGGCTTTAATATAAATAGAAGCATTAATAAGCAAAAGCGCGAAAAGTTAGATATTTAAATATACGTTATAAGGCGTGTTTAAACTTTTATTATAAACTGCCCTAATGTTATTATGCGTCTTTTTAATTAAGTTTTAACTGGCTTTCGTTTTAGCAGCGATATAGTGAAAGTAATTTATTAACCAATTAGCTTGAATTAGTTCTTAAAGGAGGAAATTAACCGTTTGTCCAAATTTATAAACAAAGTAATTATAGAAACCGATTAATTCTTAAAGGGAGTAAAACGAGTCCTGGCGAGCTTTTTGATTATTAACTAACAGGCGCCATAAGTTTATCGTTTTACTATTTACAGAATTCGTCTATTTTGAACTTAGGGTTTATAATGTACGTTTTTAACTTTATTAGTAGGTTCCTAAATTTTAGATTAACCGTATAAGGTAGCGGGATATACGCAGGTAATAGCTTCGTTCCAATTAAAGGGTACGGAAAGGTTAATATGTTATTTTGAAGCCTTAGCGGTACGAAAGCGTTGCGGTTATATAACGTGGTTTATTGCGAGAAATTCGCTTGTAATTTGGTATTATTTCGATAGCTTTAAAAGAAAGGCTATTGGTAAGATAACCGAGGAATTAATAACTACATTCGAGATAAGTATAACCAAGTTATGGTTACTTTAATAGACAAATTTAATTAGTTTTTTATTGAGGATATTAGCGCAATAACGTTTCCTGCGGCCCTGGCTACCTACAGATGAAATATTAACTTAAGGATATCGAGGCTACCGCGTACAAGTAACGGTACCTTATAGTACCTGCGATTAGGCCACTCAGGCTGTAAAGTAATTGCTTAATTGCAGTTTTATATTAAAGAAGTTCGATTAAAGGGTTTTATAACTGTCGAATGTTAGGCATGTGGTAAGGCGAAGGTTAAGAAATAAATACGCCGAGAGCCTAGAAAAAGAGCTTCCCGATTAGGTTAAAAAATTACTATTAATTTCATTAACTTCGAAGAAGACCTTAAATGATATAGATACGTTATATTCGCTATTAATAGATATTTAGGCTTTATTTAGAATATTTACTTTAAGAACCGAAAGCAGGATATATTAATTACCGCGTGCAGATATTTTCTAGGTGTTTTGAAAAACCAAAATAAGGTTTTTTTATAGATAATCGAATGCGATAACGAAACTTTAAAAATTTACCTGTTTCGAGATATTTTTTAGTCGCCTCCTTTCAGCATTAGGCTTAAGCTTTTGGCATTATATACCCAGGCCTAAAACGGGGATATGGAGGGTTTAGGAGGTGTAATTAAGGAAAAAGCGACTGTTATATAAAATGGTATTAAGTACCTGCGTTTCTAATCGTATATATCTTTAAAGCTGCAGTATACCTATATCACTATACTCCTCAGTACGTTTTTTTGCAGACCCCATACGAGGTTTATTTTATTTATTTGGCGTATAGAGATGGCGTTACAGTGCTTAATTATAAGTTTTAAAAGGTCCATTTGCGAGCTTACGGCTATATGGCTTACGTTATGATAACTGTTGCCATAAAGAAAAAACAAAGACTTTAAAAGCTAAATTCCAAAGTATAAATAAGCTTTTTTGTCTGTTACCGATTAACAAATATCTACGAGATATGGAACCCTTTAACGAATAAGGTTATTGCCATTCGAAACGTACAGTTTAATAAGAAAGCTACTTTTTTAGATAATATTAAAAACTTAAAAAACGATCTTTTTTACGTTACCGAAAACAAGCTACAGAACTTACTCCGATAGATCCACGTACCTGATCAGGTCAATAGCCATTTTATATATATATAAAAAGAAGATAAAGACTTAAGTGGAATAATTTAGTTACCGGTTGGGTAGGAGAAATAGCTTTAGAGTGATATAGACGTCCAAAAAGACGTACGGGAGAAGGAAAAACAAGTCTGCTCGTAAAGAACTAATTACCCTTATACGACCGTTATGTTCGAATTACTTCCGTTTTTTAGACCATCGCCGCCGCCAACATCTGCCTTAATAATTATTACGATTATTACGTCGACGGAAAAAATAAAGGTAGTTTTAAGTTTTTGTTAAGCTGTTTAACCCAGTATAACAGTAAAAAACGAAGGCACCTTATAGGTCGTAAACGTAAGCTTCCCGTACGTTCCGTATCGAAAGGATAGTTATCGGTACGATTATAAGGTATAGAAGGCCGCGTTTAACGCTGGACAATTAGCCCATTTTGTTAATATAATCGATAATCGGTCGGTAAACTACGGAAATTTAAAAAAGAAAAACAACTCGAAATACGCGCTACCATAATCGGAAAGGCTTTAATATACCAAAACAAAATCAAAAGCAAAAGTGTTACCTAAATCGCAAAGCCGGGTATATAAGCGAGATCTACTGTTACTACTGCGAAGCTATAAAGAGCTAAATACATACCTATTAAGGAAGATGTTTTTAAAGTCCGAAAAAGCCCACTTGCAAAATTATAAGGATATGCGATCTTGGGAGATCGTCGATTAGTCTGCTGCTAAAAAGAAACAGGTCCTAGAGTATATAAGGATATACGTTTACAAGTTTAATAAACATAGCTGGTTATAGAAATATAAGGCTCGTTTTGTTGTACGAGGTAATTAATAACTTAAAAACGCTTATAGCGATATTTACGTATCCTACCCTAGCCGGAAGGTCCTTTAAAGCCTTAATAGCTGTTACAGCTAGGTTCGACCTAAAGCTTAAATAGTATAACGCTGTGAACGCTTTTGTTAACGCGAACTTACTTTATAAAGTTTTTATAAAGACGCCCTTAAAATACCCCTAACGTAGCAGAGTACTTTTAATTAGGAAGGCCTTATACGACTTAAAAAAATTACCGTTATTTAGTAAAAAAACGTTATTAAAACGTTTAGAAACTTGGGATTTAAACCCGTTTTTTACGAGCTCTATTATTTCCTTCGTTAAAGGGTACTATTTTTCTTCCAAGTCGATTATATTGTTGCCGCGTATAGCAAGAAAAACCAAACTTTCGTTGATCGGTTAATTTAGTAAATACAGAAACGGTATATCCTTATAGGAAGTAGGGATTTACAGTGGTTTTTAGATATCGAAATAATTAAAGATAGATTTAATAGAAAAGTCTGGCTATCATAATCCGACTTTATAAATAAGCTGGCTAACCTAGTAAAATGGGGCAGTGTGCCGGGATTAAGGTCCGGTCTCGGATGATCAGTAGTTCCACCTTGCGTATGTATTTCTAGAGGTTCATTTTCGCTGGGCGTAACTCCATTAATAGATTTTATCATGGTTTTAATACTATATAATACAGACTGCGTTTGAACTTATCATTAAGCATACTTACAAAGATATTTTTTGCGATTATATACTGATTAGAACCGAGTTATCCCGTTTTAATTCATTTGGTATTTTCGATAAGGAGATTGGCTTTAGTTAGCTGCCGAAGTAGTTCCGGTTTCCGGAATTGGTAAACGGAGAGGATAAAGTCCTGATTAGAAGGCACGACAGTATAGCGATTGTAATTATGGCGATTTAAGATATTTACGAACTTATGAACGACCGAATATAAACGATAACGCCGCCGATTCTGTTTATAGTTAATTAAAGGGAAAGTTACTGAACTGAAACGATATGATGCTTTATAACGAAATAGAGCTTTACTCGTATAACGGCAGATGAATAAAGAAACAAAGGTATCGGTTTTAGAGTTTGGCTTAATTAATTAGTTTTATATTAATTGCGTAATTTAGATAACAAATTTTATTATGCGAAAGGTTACGAGATAACGATACGAAACAAATAATTATTAATAAGGGCTAAAAAAGCTAAAACCGCGTCGTTGGTAACATGGCTATTTGGAATTAAGAGATTAAAATTATAAAGCGACGATAAGGTTAACAATATGAAACAAATTGTAAATATTAATAAAAAGAAATAAGGCTGTAAAACCTCGCATTTTAGTTACGGGGCGAGAATTGCAGGATGGAAATAATATCCCTTAACATAATAAAAAGAACATAACAAAGTTACTCTATAATGCCATCTGGACCTGCCTTATATTAATCGGATAGCATCTAGTTTGGAAATTATTAGATAGCTTTTTTTAAAATCTGTTACTCTTAATTAACCTAAGTATCAAGACGGTTAGGTTAATAATAAAGGCATTGGTTTCTCGATTAGAAACAGCCAAATCTGGCCCGGAAAGACGGTACCGCATTAATCGGAAAAAAGCGGCTTACTTAAACCGTAAAAAAAAAGGCTTCCCATCCCTTCGCGACGATAAAATCAGAAAATAATATCAAAAAGATTATTACGTATAATTATTTACCTTATACCTAAATACTTAACAGCAAAAGCAAAAACTTCAAACACTATCAGTATTAAACCAGCTTATTTTAATTAAACTTCCGATCTAAGTTTCAGTTGGTCTATTAGAAAGCCGTTAAAGCTTTTTAAAATTATTATCTAAGCTAAATAACAAAACTTGCTACTAGCGCTAAAGTTTGCTGTTCTTAAAAAAAAACTACAATCCGGCTTCAAATATTACTATCCAGTACCGATTAGTCGCTACGCAATAAAAAAGTGAGGTTAGCGAAGTAAAGTTTTTGAATAACCTAATTGGATCCCCGGAGCTTGCCAGGATTTAAGAGATTTCTGGAATTACTATTAAAACATCCAAAGAACGAAAAGTTTTCCCAGCTCAGGTTTTTTCGGAGTTATCTATTGGACTTACTTAGCCTATACCGGATATTACATTATACGGATCTACTAATTAAACGGATTACGGTTTCCCAGCAAACATTATGAATAAGATTGCACCTTTTATAGTTTTTCCGGATTTGTTAGCTTATCCGAACCTTCGTTTTTTAGGTATTAGGGTTACCGATTGGATTAAAGGCGTTTATCGATTATTTAAAAAGTTCAGGCTTAAAAAGATTAAGATAATCGCCGAATTACCCTATTAAACGGACAGCTTTAGTATAAAAGATTGAATAAGAGCCGTTATCAACGGAATTATTAAATAGGATACTGCTGTCGATATTATCCTAAAAGTTTTTAAATTACAGAATCCTAAGCAAATTCGGATTGCCAAGGATCTATTAAAAACTTTAACGAAGCAAGCTTAACGTTTTATGTTTAATTATATTTATGAATATTGCTTGGAATATGTTGCTAAAGTCCGCGATATTTTTAAAAAGGGTAGACGTAAGGGCAAGACGGTTACCAAAAACGAATATACCAAAAGCCTGTTAAAAAGACTTTTTGCTAATTATCTAGAAAAGGTTCTTAATAATTCCTTTATAAAACTTGAGAACTTGTACGTGACTTTTTACGATAATGCTTATTTATTAATTGGAGATTGGGTTTTTAATAAAGCAGGCCTGATATAATATAAAAGCCGAGGTAAATAGTAAGGAAGAATCCGTTTTAATATTAACCAAACTAAGGAAAGCCGTCCGTATTTAGCGTTACGATAAGTAAACCTTAGATTAAGATATACGGCATCGATCCAGCTTAATTAGGTGTCCGAAATTACGAATGTATCATAAAAGTTGAAAATTATTTAGGTCCGATAGATCCAGAACTTAAAGATTTTTAAGGAAAAAATAAGATATAGGGACGTAACCGCTAAGGCTTCCCAGTATTATGCTTTGTTAGGTTAGAAATTCCCGTAAGCTTGCGATTATAATACTAACCTATTAATTAATGTAGTCAGTTTCTAGTTAGATAAGTTTAAACGAAATAATTATTACCGTAGCCGAGGTAGTTATCATGGTGGTTACCGTAGTAGTCGAAGTAGTTATAGAGGCCGTGGAGGCCGATCTGGTAATTCCGATTATGGTACTTGTTAGTTTTACCTAAAACCTAGTTATTCGATATATAAATGTAAATTGCTTATTAATATAAAAAATACTAGATTAATTTATTTCGACGACGACGGTGTAATTATTTACTTTAAAAGCCCGGATAATCGTACCAAGTTAGGCATAATATAATTTCCGATTATTCTTAAATATTAAGCGATTAATAAACAAATACCGATTTGAAAAAAAGTATCCGAATAGATCTATAATTCCCCGAATATTTCTAAACAATACAAAAATAAGATGTAATATTATAATCGCCGGCAAAGCATCTTTAAAGGTACTGACAATTAAGGAATTAATGCCGAATTTAGTAATATATAAAGGAACGTTTAGATTTATTCCATTTTACGAAAATCCTAAAGAAACCAGAGGTTAGTAATAATCAAAACCGTATTATTAAGGTTAACATGGCCTATTTTATAACAAAAGACGGAATGCTTTTTATAAAAAGGCATTTTTGCGTAACTAGTTATAAAATGATCCTATTAAGGTTAAAGAAGTTCGATATTTAAAGAAAATCCGTATTTTGAAGGTCGACGACTCTGATTAGCTTATTATCTTTATCAATATCTTAATAGCTAAGCATGCTAACAAGAAGAAAGAAGTTGATAAGATTACTAAAAAAAACTAAGGTTGATAATGATAATATTATGTACGAAAACCCTTTGTTTATAAATATAGAGGCTAATATCCAGACCGATAACAAGCTAAACCATAGCGGCTTGATTAATAAATAAGTTATTAAGTTCTAGGAAAAGCAAATTAAAAAGAACGTTAGAAAGAAGTTTAAGATTACTTGGTCTAAATTAATTAAGGTCTGCCTTAATTTCAGTAAGACTTTTAAGAATTTCATAGCTATTAAGATTTTAAAGGCATTCGGTTATGGTAACAAAAAGACGATTAAGATAATCAAAGCCGAAATTCGAGGTTCTAAACCGCTAATAACAAAGAATAATGCCAGAATTTTGATAATAGATATTAGATATAAAGCTAAAAGCCAAAAGAAAGCTAGCGTTCTATCCGTACATTATTACAGTCCGACTAAATATATCATTTCGTTATTTAAATTCGCAGTTAGAACTAGCTATAAAGACGGCGAAAACCTAATTAGTGGTATAATCAATACTAAGACAAAATCAAGCGTTATTATCGCATCCTATATCAAAAAATACGGATTAACTATGCAATAAATATAAATATTATTCATAAGCTTTAACTTTGAAAAAAGAACCCAATTTAAAAACATTATCGAAGTACCTATATAACTAATAGGCCGATTAATTACCATTCCTCTGTTTGTCGTCGACGACAGCCATATTACGTAACCATTAATACTCGAATTAAATTTTATGGCTAAATCGAAAATAACTCTAAATATAAAGCCTAAAATTATGAAAGGAACCTTAGAATTCGGCCCTATAAATGTCAAATATTTTGGGATTAGAATGTAAGAAACAATACGGGTATAATAAGGACTAGTTTAAAACTTGCCCTTCTTCCTTAAAATAGGAATAAGCAACTACATATAAAGCAATCACCCCGCGAGGACCTCGTAACAATTGCGTCGGGATGACATATAAACGGCTTAACGCCCCTTTAAGGATACGCATACTCTCTTAGCCTCTAATAAAGCTTTCCCCCTCTTAGGCCTTTACCCCCAAAGGCCCAAATAAAACCTGCCTTATTATATACTATAACTAGTAAGATATTCTTACTAGGGAGTCGTAACGCTTTTGTAATAAATAAAAATAAATGATAATTAGTGATAAGATGTAATCCGTATGATTTTTTTCAGATAAGCGGTATATTTAGGATAATTCGCAGCGAAATAACTAAAACGCCGAGAATTCTGCCAGCAGAAAAGCTCCACCGCTTTTGGGCATACCGCTTTCGGCATATATAAACCATTCTTTCTTCCTATTACCTAGCTACTTTTTTTTTATCGTATTGTACTTGTCGGTATGTAACCTGTTATTTGCTTGCGGCAAGTTCGCTTTTTTGAACTTGCTACGGGTTTTTGTGTGCTTCCGTTATTAATTAACAGCGAAATAGATTTTTATTCGCAACTTGTTTTTAGATTTGTCAGCTAGCCAGGGTGCTAAAGCACCCTAGCTACGCTTTGATCGGAAGATAATTGTTTCGTTGCTAGGCTACACAAAAGCTGTACGCGTACTGAGAAGTGGCACGATTAACTGAATATAACAACGCAACTGACATCCCCTATATCCAACAAGATTCGTCTTTCTGCATCTTTAATATAACCTTTCATAAACTTCTTAATTTCCAAAATAGCCCTTCCTAAAAAGAAACAAGTCTGTATTCTGTAAGTATTTCTCGGTAACCTTTTTTCCTTTTCGTTAATAGCTTGCTTTTAAAACCGCCCGCGATATTCCGCACCTTCGATGCATTATGGCGATAATTCGCGCGCCTAGCTATCGTTACAAGGTTAATAAGGCCTTGAAAAACACTAATAAATACGTCGCTTTTCGAAATGGCGGCAAAATCATAATCGAGGTAATTTTTATACATTACTGTTTTTTAACGATAACAATGTTAATTCGTAACGATAAGTTCCCGCGTTTTTCTTTAAACTCGCCGAAAAACTCGCAAAATCGTTTCATAAACTTACCGAATTCGAAGCGGTCGATAAAAGCAAAACCAAAGCTTTTAAGAAAAATTTCGCTACTTATAAACGCGAAATAAATTCTTTTCGTCCCTTTAACGAATACTTTGCTAATATAATATCTAAGTCGAAAAAGTTTAAATCAATACTAAAACCCACTTCGATAAGGCATACCAGGTTTATAAAAAAATGTAAGTTTTTCCCGTAACGCCTTCGTAACAAATTATGCAGCTAACTCGCTATTAATTCGGTATCGATCCTTTTGCAATAAACGCTAGTACTTTTTAAGTTCGTTACTTTAAACTTTTGCCCGGCAATAACGGGGTCGCTTTTTTTTTCGCAATCCGTTTCCCTACAGTTTTTTTAGAAAAATATCCAATAAATAAAAAATACCCGTGCCGCTTTCGACGTAAATATTTAACAACCTTTTTTTAAATTAATTGTTAACTTTTTGCGAAAGAAAAAATTAAATATATCGTTAATACTGCCGAATAGTACGCTACCTTTATTGCGAAAAATGATAAGTAAGGTAATAAACAAAGCGATAACAACGCTTAGACGTCTTTACGATAATTAAGTAATTTTCGCTTCGATATTATTACAAACTAAATTTAAGTTTCGTTTTAAAATACCCGATAAACCGTAAATACCTTATTGTAAAATAAATATACCTAAAGGTTTAGCAGTAACGTCTTTTAATAAATAATAAGTAATAACTAACATCTCCTTTATATTACAACTTTTCTGCTATGCTGTATTTCCTTTAATAATCTTTTATTCTTTTTAATTTGTTTCTACTTTAATAACGTTTCATATAAAATAACGAGCTCTTTTAATAAATAATCGCGAGGTCCCTAAATATTCTCTTCGGAAGGAAAACCTTTTTACTTAATAAAGTATTATTTGTTCTTATAATTCCCTCGGTATGCTAGAACTTTTTCCACTTCTCAGCGCTTTTCCATTTTTACATTAAGGTTACTTCTCCGCTTTTCCTTAAAGTTACTTCTCCGCTTTTCCTTAAAGTTACTTCTCCGCTTTTCCTTAAAGTTACCTCTATTATGCCATAGCTTTAATAATGATATAAAAAAACGTTATAGATTTTGTTATATAAAAATGGGAGTCGTATCTCACAGGTTAACTTCGAATTCATAACTTTCGTAATTTAAAAAAGTCCAATATACTTATCGGAAAGCTTCCTGCTAGGCCTTTGCTAATTAATATGCTTAATAGAAATCTTCACTTATTGTTTCTTTTAAAATTCCTTCGTAAGGCGGCCTTTGTTATAATACTTCTTATACGCATCTTGGGCTTTATAAAATTATTTTTGCAACGTTTCTTTTTTTTTCTTACATCGTTACAACCTTTTCCTGGGCTGCCTTAACAGGTTTAAAGTTTTTAAATTATTTCGTCGTAAATATAACGTTTCTTGAAGTTCATAGCATATACTCGAAAAACGTTTCGGCTAATGTTATCTTGGTCGCTAAATAATAACTGTTGTTATATATAAATTGTGCTGCTAATAAATGTAACATCCAATTTACTTAATTTAAATCGCAAAATATTTAATATTTGTAGATAATACTTTAAAAGCTGATTTTAACATTCCATTTGCTTAATTGTTTGTAAATAAAAGGCTATACTTAACTTCCGCTTAATCGCAAAAAACTCGTAAAAGGTTCTTTAGAAATTACTCTAAATAAAAAGCCACGATTAAAAACTATATTATCGGGCGTACCGTATTAATTAAAAACGTAATAAAAAAATATCTCAGTTAAACCGCTAACGGTAAACTTCGTTATCGTAACGATATAATAGGCATACTTCGTTATCCTATCTACGACGACAAAAATAACATTATAACTTTTTTCGCCGTACGGCCTTATAAATAACGGCAAGCCTGTAATAAAATCCATACTAATTTCCTAAAACGGGCGATCCGGAATCGGCAACGAAACAAGCTTTCCATAAAGTCAATGCTATATCGCCTTAAATTTTTAGTATTTAAAGCAGCTTTTCAAGTAATCCTTTACGTTTCACTTTTGCGCTTCCCAAAAGTAATTTCGAATTAACCGCTTATATATTTTCGTTACGCCGAAATAACCTGCTATAAAAAAATCATGATACTGGCTAACAAACTCCCTACGTAAGTCCGGGTTATATAATATATAAATTACGCTTTTATATCTTAATAAGCCGTTTTTTTCCTCGATACGTCATAACTGCTTACCCGCTTTACATCTTTTAAAACGTCTAAGTTTTTAAGTTCTGCTAAGAATAAATATATCCTTTTACCGCAGCTTAAAGATTAAAGTAATTACTAGGCTTTCTTCCGGCAGTAATACCGTTTCGGCAGCGTTACTAATGCTTTACCGCCGTAAAACAAATAATTCGCAACCTGCAATTCCAGCCTGTACATACCCTACCTTCTCAGGTACGTCCCTAACCGCCCTATCCTCGGGCCTGCATACATCTTCTTTTAGCGAAATATCTGCGACTTTCTGATAAATCGACAAATATTCGCAGCTCTAAAATTTAACTAAAGCATCTTTATCTTTAATATTTCTTTCATTACCTTAACGTTATCTTTCTTCTAAACCTCTTTTTTCTCATTATCTTATAACAAATTAAGGCTTTTTAATAACTTATTAATTAAGTTACTTTTCTCGGCCGGAATATAATAACGAAATTAACCGTTACGAAATAATCTAGCCATTTCAACTATTTCGCGTTAAGCCGTTACTTTAATTCCAAGTACTTAAAATTAAAATAATCTATAATAACCTTAACGGAAAATTACGAATAACTAATAAAACAACGCCATTTTTCGAAAGCGTCGATAATAGCTAAAAGCTCGCCATCTCCTATAACGTAACGAATTTCTTCCGACGTTATCTTTCGAAACCTAAATGCTATTAGGTACCAACGGTTTTTATGTAACTGGAATATAACTACTTTAATAACTTTCCTTAACGCATCTATCTTAATATAAATAAATAACAACGGGTTAAAATGCTTAAATATCTTCCTTACTATAAAAGCTACTTGGAATATCTTAAACGCTATCCTTTCGCAGAAAAATAACTATATGGGGTTTTTAGCCTTTCCGCGAAACCGATCCGTTAACGGGATAAATATTTTTGCATAATTTTTGATAAATCTTCGATAAAATCTTGTAAATCCTGAAAACACTTAAATATCATGAACGTTTTTCGGTAACGGCTAGGTTTTAATAGCCTCGACGCGACCTCTTTTTATCTTAATATCATTCGGCGAAATTTAAAACCTTAAAAAAAACTAACGATATATAAAATTTGTATTTATCAATATTTATGTAAGACTTCTATTTCCTTAACCTTTCGAACATTTTTCGAACATATTACTCGTATTTTGTTAAGTTTTTGCTATATATCAGTATGTCGTCGAGGTAAACTATGTAAATGTAATCTACCAAGCCCACTAACGCTCGGTTGATATATATCTAAATCGTAACTAGGCCGTTAAAAAATCCAAACGGCAGTATTAAATATTCGAAATAACCATATTTCGTCCTAAAAGCGGTCTTCCATTCGTCGCCCTCTTTAATACGTATTCGACAATACGCATCCTTTAGGTCCAGTTTCGTATATATCTTAACAGTTATTAAACGATCTAAAATTTCTTATATCAGCGGTAACGGAATACAGTCTTTGCAAGTTATCCGATTAAGCCTTTTATAATCGATACAAAGGCGTAACGCACTTCCTTTCTTCGGGGCGAATAATACAGGGATTCCGGCTGGACTATTACTCCGCCTAATCCATCTTTTCTTTTCTGCCACCTTCAAAAGCTCTTTAAAAACCTTAAATTCCTTCTTTAAAAATGGGTAAAAGGGTTCTTAGGAAAATTCCTTTCCGTTAAGTAGGTTTATCGCATACTCGTAAAGTAAATGTTTTAATAACTTAACAACTTCTTTTTTAAAAAACATATCGGCGTAATCGTTATGATATTTTTTCTTATATTGTTCGTGTCCTTTTAATACAAGCTCTTTATCCTTTTCCTTATCCGGCATCACTTTATCCTCTTTATCCGGCTTCGTAAGTATAATAACCGTTACTATTATAGCGAAATTACTATCTCGTAACTTGTTTGCTAAATTAACAAACTTAATATCTTTAAGTTCGAATCGATGTTTTTACTAAAGTAATAACCAATTAACGGCAGGGTTTATTTTTCGAAACTATAAAAACCTTAACAAAATATCCTGTGTTTTTACTTTTACAACGACGAAACGATATCTTTTCAGCTTCGTAATGTTAAATAAATCTATAATTCGTATCCATAACGTAACATATCTATATATCGTAATAAAATCGCCCAAGTAAGTTTTTAATTTTAATCCGGGTTTTAATCGAAATAATTAACTACCTTTTTCGAATATTTTACGGCATATCGCGTTATAATTTACCTTTAAATCCACTTAGTTACAAAGCGTTATCCATTAATTTCTCCTACGTACTTTTAAAAAGCAATATATACGCAACGAAAAAGCTTCTTCCTATTGGCAAAAATTATTTATAGGGCTTAAATTAACACCTATCAAAAGTTCTTTCGGGCATTTTGTTCGGAAATAACTTTTTCTACCATAACTAAAATACGTTGCTTCGAGGCAGTAACTAGGTACATAACCTCTTTTAACGCAATAGCCGCATATATACATTCGGGATATATCCGATATATTTTAATTTCTCTTAAAGCATTCGAATTTACGATGGCTTATTTTTCCGCACTTAAAACAAGCTTCTTACAGTACTTTTAAAAGCTTTCTACGAAATATAGTCGTATTTATTATACGGCCTAAATTCTGTAACGACTGCAGACTTTAAGGTAATTATTAAATCTTAAAAAAATATCGGTTTATTCGCAGCGTAAGGTCTTTTAAAACGAAAGCCCGGGGTAATAATTCCACATTTAATGTTTTTTTATAGGCTGCATTTAAGGTTTTTCGCAAAGCAATTACAAATACGAAGCTAGTTATGTAAAAACGCAGCCGCATAATAAAACAACTTATTTATATCGTTAATAAAAAACGTCGACCGTCTTGTCGAATTTTTAATATATCGTATTAAGTTCTACGTTAGCAAAGGCAAGCTGCCGTATCGCATTTCCGAAAGCACTTTCGAAAACTATCTTTAAACCTTGCTAATCTATAAAACGAACGTGATAGAAACTTCGTACCTTAGTTCTTACGGCCTCGCTACCTTCCTATAATTTCCAATAAATATCTACGGGTAAGTTAAATACGACATACGTTAACGCGTAATTTATTCCGTAAGATCGTAACAAAAATTCCCAGTTTTCGAAAGTAACATTTAACTAAGTCGTAAAATTCGTATATTTTAGGTAAGTCTTGCCTTAATACTTAAAGTTAAGCAGGGTCCTAGGTAATCTATCTCCTTTTTCTATTTTCTGCAAGGTTTTAACTCGTTCGCCGATAGGTAACGTAAATCCCTTAACATTCGAGCTTATCGGGAATGTAGGATTTGCAGGTACCGCAACTTTCGAGGTTTTTATATTAACGGTACTATCAAACGCTATAAAACCTGGCCCGGAAAAAATATACGAAAAACTCGTTACGCTTTCGTTAAGGCCACGTAATATAGTATTTAGCTGTTAAACCTTACGGTTTAGCTATAAGCGTCGCTGTTTTTTCGTAATAATCTCTTGCAAGTATCGTTACTTTTTTTTCAAACGGTCGTTTTCGGTATTTAATAATTAAGCTTTTTTTTCGTACTTACTAAGCCGTCGCCAGGACCCTAATAAGGTAAGCTTAGGTTTTAAGATTTAAATAAGCTTAGTAATTAAAACAGCCGGTTCGTCGTCGTATGTAATCGTAATTATCTCGCTTATTTCTTACAGTTTAATTAAAATAAAGAAGTTTCAATTTGTCAAATATTTTAAAATTAAAATATAAGGAACAATACGGGTATAATAAGGACTAGTTTAAAACTTGCCCTTTTTTTCTAAAATAGAAATAAGCAACTACCTATAAAACAATTACCCTGTAACGACCTCGTAACGATTACGTCGAGATGATATATAAAGGGCTTAGCGGCTCCTTAAAAATGCGCACTCTTTTAGCCTCTGATAATAAAGATCATTATTTCATTAATGCTTATAGAACGAGTTAGTCGCAGTATCCGTACTAATAAGAAACCAGAAAAAAAACAGCCGGTAAAATCCTAAGCGGCTTTACTAGTGTAAATAGGCCTACGAACGAAAAAACCGATAAGCTCGTCATAAGTCCCTGCATCTTCTCGATTAATAACACCTATCCTGATCAGGATTATAACAATATCCAGGACGTAATTAGTAATAAATTAAAGCCCGGCAATACTATCTTAAGATAATTTACCGACAAAAAGCTAGCGTATACCCTTTATAGCATTTTTTTTTTAAAAATACATAATTATATTAATAAGGAACGAATCGTCCAGATCAACACTATATATAAGCCTAAGTAGATAAAAGTCGTTCCTGTTAATAATGTACCATCTAATAGATTTATTCCTTTAGAAAACCTGGACTAAAAGGCTAAGGAAGTTAAGCAAGCATAAAAAGCCATTAATTAAAAAGGAGAGCGCCTTAATAAGTCTGGCACGCCATTAACAACCCTATTTCCCAAGTTCTCCGATATACCTAGAGGCACCAGGCTTACCAAAAAAAAAAAAAAGCCGAAGCTATCCTTAATTATTTAGATAACAGGTTTACCCGCATAAAAAAGGCTTTTTTTAAAAAGATATTATTTCAAAGAAAAACAGCGCTAACCTAGGACTAAAAGGAATACGGAAAAATCAAGAAATATATCGCACCTGCCTACGAAATTCGTACAGTTTTTTATAAGGCGTAATAAGCAAAAGGTATCAAAATACCGGTTAGCATAAAAAACAAACAAATCGACGTATTACAAATACGGATTTAAAAAGGAATACTTAAACAATTTCATACCGTATATAGAAATACTTAGTTTTTTATAAAAAAAAGATAACGGCCTATAATTAATTAATTCCGCGATAAAGCTAAACGTTATTACGTTACGAAACGCGTGGATGCTAGAAAATTACGACAAATTTTCAGTTAATTTTATTATGTGCTCTTTAATTAACTTAATAAACTTTTTTTCCGGTTACGATTAGGTTAGGCTGGCTCCGGTTAACAAAGATTATAGGACGTTTTCGATATCTTTAGGGCTTTTTAAATATACTACCATGCCTATAAGATTTACTAATTCCGTAACTTATTTTTATCGCGTAGTCGGAAGGATTTTGGATGATTTGATATTTAACGTAATCCGGCTATTCGTTAACGACGTTAATATTAAAAAACTAAAGATCAAATACAACGAGGTAGAGATTTTTCTTAGGATTCGACGATTCGTTTATAAACATATAATAAATATAAACAAAACCTTTTTAAACTATGAGCTTATTAATGTTACGATTAATATGGCAAAGTTTTAATAATGTTAAGAAATTATTGTTATAATCGGCTTTTTCTACGGATCGAATAGTCGTCGACCTGATAATGCTAAAGTAATTAAAATTTTTGGAAATTAAGTCGTATAATAACGTTACGGAAGTTAAAGCTTTTTTAAATATTACCGTTTATTACCAGAGATTTATTATATATTATGGTTTAAAAACTAAACTTCTAACCCGGTTATTCCGCAAAAACCAACTTTTTAAATAAGGCTTTAATTAAAACTTGGCAATGGAGATCTTGAAAAAAAACTTTACAACAGCCCCGATTTTGATTACTTTGGATTATAACCCTGGTACAGAAAGAATTATTATAAAAACCGACGTAAGCGGAGAAAGTTATAAAGGTATTTTAAGTTAATTAATTAATCACGTTAAGTATTTTACGCGTTATAAAAATAATACTTAGAAGGGCGTTAAATTGAATTACGATGTTAGCAAACTGAAATACCGAGCGGTTTTTAAGATTTTAAAACGGTTCCGGAATTATATTTATGGTATCAGATTTATTTTAGAGATTAACGTTAAGGTATTTGTAGTATAGATTAATAACTTCTTGAGTTTTTTACCGGAAATTTTGTTTACTAGATGGATTGCTTGGATAAAAATGTTCGATTTCGAAATTAAGTATATTCTAGGTAAGAAGAACTTACCCGCGGATAGTTTATCCAAAAAGCTAGCAGGCCTTTCTGATATGCTGGACGATTAATGGAAAGGAAAAGTCGATAATTTTATTAATGTTTAGCTAGATGTTATTAAGCTTAACCTAATTATGACAGGTATAACCTATACTACTTTTATATCGAGAACGGAATAGAGACTTTTTATTGGTAATTAATTTGAAAAGTTATAAAAATACGTTAGATTTCTAATATTTTTTGAATTTCTTAATCGTTTTCGTGGTGCCACGATACATAAAAGAACTGCTTTTAAAATGGAAGTTTTGAAGCATTTCGTTCAAAACGGTAATTTATAGCGAAAAGTTAATAAGTGTTATAGTAAGTAAAAGGTTGTTAATACAGAACAAAAGTACAATATTGTAATCAAATAATACCACGAAAATTCTGATTATAAAAAGATTTCGACTTACTAACACATAACAGCGTTTTATTATTAGAAAAGCATGTATAGACGAATTTAAAAAGCGGTACTTACGTGCCTCAAATACTAGAAAGCGGCTAATTAGCGCTTTAAGGAAAGCCACGGTTTTTTATAGCTTATTAATATAGTAGTTGTTTAGGTAATCGATATATAATTTATGCCTAACGATAATGGATATAAAATTAAGGTCGAAGTTAGATACGAATTGTTGGATTATTTTGAAGTTATGGCCTTACGATTTGTTACGTTAGTAGCGATTAGAAAGTTTTTAAAGACACATATCTTTTTCCGATATGGCATTCCGATTCAGATTAAGATTAATAGTAGTTTTGAGAATAAAGGTGAGGTTATCGAAACGTATACGGCGTTAAGTGTTAAACGGAAAATCGGAGCTGCGTACGTTACCTGGCGATAAGGATTAGTTGAAAAAGACCATGTATCGATTATTAAAACCCTAATGAAAGTAATAAATAGAATTGGTAAAGGATGGGTTAAATTCCTGTTAAAATGGTTTTTGCGAATAATATTATTGTGAAAAGTTATGAATTTAGCCCTTACAAATTACGGTATAAGTAAAGAACCTTGCAGCCGATCGAAATAATAATCCCGACCTGGAGGATTATGAATTGAAATCCGAATATTTCGAAAGAAGATTAGATTTTGTAACGGATCCGATTATTAAAGCGAAAAGTAGAGAACGTGGCTAAAGCCGTCCGAGTGATTAGTGAATAGTGTTGTAAAGCCGTTAGATAGGTTGATTATAGAGACCGGAATAAAATAAGAACTAGACTTTTGGAAGTGGATAACCTAGTGTTATTATATAATATATTACGATATATAGATATGTCCAAAGATATAAAGCTTAAGTACCGATGGACAGGATTGTATTTGATTAGTGAGATTATTGGTTGAGGTATTTATTAGTTAAAAGAAATGGATGGGACGCGATTATAGGAAAGCTTTCCTGTTAACCGATTAAAGTAATTTGTGAAAGATAAGAAAGGATATTAGAAGCCGATAGACTTACAAAAGGACGATTAGACGAGGCCGTTACCTGATTAATCTAACGATGCGATAGCCGAAAGCCTAAGTAATGCTGATGTCGAGCTACCAGAGGACTAGTAATTCAGAGCTTCGGAATTAATGAAATAAATATTGAGGTATAAATACCGAGTGGCAGGTTTGAGGGTTACGCGGTTGTAGACGATAGCGACATTTCAAAAACGGCCCGATTAAATTAGAAAAGGAGATTAACGCAATTAATTGCAAGGAATTAAGTTACTGGAGAACGTATTTCGTTTTTTTCCTGATTTTAACCACAATTATTTTACAAGATGATTACGACTTATTTTTAAGTACCAGCCTGTATTGTACGAACTTCAGATCGGAGTCTGAGGTCGGACACGCGATTAGTAACCATAACTTAGAACTTAGGACTTTCGAAATAAAGATTTTGAACTATTAAATAGGTATTTTCGCGAAGGTTTTTTCGATTTGCAGTGATCGGATGTACTTGGCCCTGAATTATCGAAAGGCGTTATTCGAATATACAATTATGCCTTTTGATAAAATTGACGTAATTACTATAGGATTTTTTATGGAAATCTGGGAGGGGCCAACATTTAAAAAATGGATATATGCCATATTAATTAGGATGTTTAAAGGATACGAATCTTTTTTGCATAGTTTACAGAGTATAAGGTTGGGAATACCGAATACCTAAATGAATAGCCCGGAGGCATATCGAGGATTCCTAGTAAGTTTAGCTATGAAAGGACCTGTTGGACCGCTTCTAAATAGCTCGATGTAGATTAATCAAGATTGCAGCATTTTTGGTACGGCTAGTCTGGTCTTGACATCGGATTGGAAGTCGGCAGCTAGCTAGAAACCTTTGCTAGTAATTCGCCATCGGATATATCGACCTTGAATAACGCCGTTTACAATATTGATAAACATGTTTTTAAGCATCTAGTAACGATTAATAATAAACCCACAATTAGGTTACAATAAGTAGATTACCTATTTCAAAATGTTTGGAGGTAACGTGGGATACAAAATTCGTATCGTTCTAAAGCCGTACTAGGTTTTTTTTCCGATTAAGGATAATGTGAGGAAGCCGTAAGGCCCCGATATTAATAAATGGCCTAAGGACTTGATTCGTAATTTAAAAAGACGTTATAATTATTAAGGCCGTTAATGAAAATCCCCTTAAGAAAAAGCCGTTTGGAGATAGTATGTTGTCCGGTATTGGGATAACAAAAACTGATGGGCGACTACCAATTGTTTGCTTAACAGTATTTAAAATCTGGCTAACGGCTAGATCTTGTTTAGGTTTAACTAATAAATAAAGTTTAGAAAATATTAGGTTAAGCATTATAAAGGTTTTAATTAACATAGAATTAAAAGGATTGTTATTAAGGAATTGGTATTGAAATACAGGAATTATCGATTATATTTAAAAATAACGGTATATCGGATTTTAAAGTTTGCGTTTATTTAAAGAATCAAAAGAAAGCTTTAATTTCCGATTAAGAGCTAAGGTCTGGTCGGTACGATACGTAAAAGGTTTGGAAAATATTTCATTATTCGACGCCGTTAAAACCTGATTACGATAACCAGTAACCTATTTAAACTTATGCCTGTTTTTTCTAACCCTGGAATTAATCGGATTTGCGTTACCGGAACTTGCTTATATATTACTCGGTTCTGCTTGCTTTTTAAAAAAGGATTTTTTTATTAAAGAAACTAATCTCTCAGAATCTTTACTTACGCAATAATTACGGGAACCGCGTAATTCTGATCGTTAACGAGATTTTATAATAAATAATTAATATAGGAATATATGCAGGTATAAAGGGGTGAAAGTTTTGATAATGAAAATATGTTATGAAAAAGCTGTGGAAAAGGAAAGGTTTCGGGATATATGGATACGAAGCAAGCGCATATATAACTAATTAAAGAACGTACCAGGCAACTCTATTTTTTAACGACTTTAGATGAAATTTTCTGGAATTTCCTCGGCGTATACGTTTTATGGTTAAAAATTCGTTTACTACAATTGGAAATATTTGATTAGTTAAACGCACAATTTGCTGTCATTTTTAACGGTTTCCTGTACCTATACAAATTTTAAAATAACGTACTTATAACGCCATTTACCTAAGCATATTTACATATCTATATCTATCCGGATACATATTTTACACATTATTCTCATCCGTTACGGTTATCCTAAAATTCTTAGATACTATTCAAAATATTCCTATCCGTTCTAATCAATCCCAAATCAATTATCATATTATCATCTAGGAAACATATTATGCAAAATAAAAATAAAAACTCCAAGGAATTAAATACCTTACATTCTGGAAAACTCAGCCAAGCAGCGAACGTCGGTATATAAGATAACGATGATATGGAACATTTACTTATAAAAATATATAACAACAAATCAACCCCTTATCCCGTAAAAAAAGCCACCCTTTAATTCCGGTTCGATCGAGCTATACCGATCATACCCTATAATATTAATAAATAACGTCCGTAGAAAAATATCGCCCTACTATCTAATTAAAATAACCAAGGATATTGGTATAATGTTGCTATAACACCACTTTAACATGCTTTCATAATAATTTAAGATAGAGAATATTTACAATCTAATGATATTACCGGCTTTATATTTATACTTACTACCCACTTACCTTAATATAATCTGATAAGTATTCCGGAAGCTGGAGGAATAATTTCGAAAAACGAACTACTTTTTATATTTAGCAAAGCTGCCGAAGCGATTAAATAAAATGATTCCCATTATATCTAAAGCATTACCCAAGTTAGAGTCCTAACTAGGAAAAAAATAACGGGTTATTAAGTTAGCATGTTACATATTAAGAAAATACGGTTTATTTTAACATTCGACACTTTCCCTAACCCTAATCGTACCCGATTATTCCTTTAAATATACCGCCACGTATAAACGGAAAACAAGCTTAATAATTTATCTAGTCGTGTAGCAATTATCAAGATGACCCCTTAATTCAAGTTTTATATATATAAATTATAACTTGCATACGCATAGTATATTATTATACGGAATCTATCATAGTAAAAAAAAACCGATAACTAAATAAACGGGATTCGGTAAAAGCCAAATAAAATTCGTATTTACCGAGATAATTAAAGGATATTTAAGGTTGAAACCAAAGCAAAATAATGCAAATAATGATTCCGGAATATGGCTTGGAAAATATACATCTCTTAAAAGTAAGCCCCCATACAAAGGAAAACAAGTTAATTAGCCGGCTACTGGACCACCAAATACTTAACTAGCTAAAGGAAATACAGTACCCGAATCCAAACCATCCAAGGCCCCTAAACCTCGATCGGTTTACTTTATTAAAAGGTTTCCCAAACCCTTACATCCAACAATGCCCCCTTTTCCATCCAGACAGCCTTAACCAATCAAAGCTCTTATCTCTAAGCCAAAATCGTCATCCTCAGAATTTCCGTCGAACTTGGGATATATACCGCGTCTAGAACTTGGTAATCAACGAATATACGCTATAGCATACGGCAAATACATTACATTATACTGCTGGACGGAAGATACATATAAAGATACAAAAACACGGCTTAAGCCGTATTTCTCTCAAGAATGGCCTAGTTAAACAAAGTACAAACAGTCGATTAATACGGAGACGCCGGAAGATAAAGCTTAAAAAAAGCGGGAAAAAGAAAAATAACGAAAAGATTTAGTTAAACGTCAAGGACGAAGTTCCGAATTAAAAAAGCTAAAAGACAAACCGTGTAAACGTTAATTAAATTAATCACGGAATTACCAATACATTATATTTCCTATAGCATTAAGTTTGTTTATGTTAAATTTTAATCATTTCTCACAATAACTCGAAAACGATATTTATCGTGAAAAAGAAAAATTAAAATAAGGCAGTATAACGGAACTTAAGTCCGGTTTCGGATAATTAATAACTCTACCTTACGCATATATTTCTAGAGGTTCATTTTCGCTGGGCGTAACCCCATTAACAGACTTTATTATAATCTTAATACCATACAATACAAACTACGTTTGAACTTACTACTAAGCACACTTACGAAAACATTCTTTACAATTATGTACTTATCAAAACCGAGTCACCCCGTCCCAATTCATTAATCCTTAAAAAAAGTTTAAATAGCTTTCTAAAAACATTAATATTAAGCGGAAAGTTATTGCCGAATCTTAATTTAGCTTATTTAAGCTTTATTAACAAATACTAGAAAAAAATCGGTTCTATCTTTTATGTTGCGATTTATACGCAACCTGATATATCTTTTGTAATATCCCGATTAAGGCAACCCCCCCACCAACGAACCACCCCATCAACGCGCCACCCCATTTTTGAAGCCATCGCCACCACAACCCTTCAATTCAAATAACAATATCTCAACAACCACTTAATCAATTGATTCCATACTAACGGGTACGTACAACAATGCAATCAGGATCATCTTCGCTATCTTCTTCGCTTTCAGAGGGCTCGTCTTCCTGTTGATTTTTCCGAGTAACAGTGGAGCGTCCCTTCGCAGGGGC
The DNA here is from genome assembly GCA_004155035.1 of Monosporascus sp. 5C6A. Lineage (NCBI taxonomy): Eukaryota > Fungi > Ascomycota > Sordariomycetes > Xylariales > Monosporascus > Monosporascus sp. 5C6A. The sequence continues at coordinate 4,203 of QJOB01000187.1, read as the reverse complement.
CTTAAGCCCTACCTTCACTTTCTTCACCGATATCATCGTCACGAAAGCTTCATTTGGCTCGGGCTATACCTTCTTACGCTTCTTAAGCTTCGCTTTTTCAAGGGCGGCAGCCAATTGACTGTTATGTACCTCGGCGGCGGAGAGTCTGTTCGTTTTCTCGTTAAGGGCCTTCGCGAACTTGCGGAACAAAAGGCGTGTGGTAGGATTTCCGAAGGTTGGATCAACGTCCACCAAGTTTTTCTCGATCCGAGCTAATCCCTGGATAATTTAGGTGTTTTGACACCTAAAACAGCCAATTGGGCAAGGAAGTCAGGGCGTAATGGAGTAGAAATCGATCTTGGGGTGGGTGCATCCACCGTTTTCCCCCTTTCCCTAACGTACCTGTTATTTAACACCTTTGCCTTGTTAATAGGACGCAAACCTGTTGCTTCCCAGCCTTTCAGGATGTATTTCGAAGTTATCATAACTTCGCCCCACGCCTTCGAAAGCGCCCAGAGAAAGTCGGTCTTATCTGTAGCCTCGGAAGCCCGTCCGTAGCAGCGTTTGCGGAACCAGTAGCGGAACCTCCGCTTTAAGGTAGCAAATACACCCACATCAAGAGGCTAGAAGACATGGGAAGCGTAAGCAAGCAGGAAGATAATGTAGATCTTGTTCTGAAGGCACATCCACATGAAGTCTTCCGTAATATGGCTGTTGTGGCCGTCGATAACTAAGAGCCTCCACTCGTCAGGGTTTTCGGGTTTAATGTTAGGAATAAAGACCTTGCGAAGCCATTTTAAGCCGATTTCGGTGTTCGTCCAGCCGTTCTCTGAAGTAGTAAAGTACCAGCTTTCGTATAACTCATCATCCGAGTCGGGAAACCATTGTTGTTGTACGTTAACGCCGCTGAAAATCACGAGGGGTGGCAACGAGCGCCCGTCAGCACTAACGCATGCGATTATAATGATCCACTCCCTTTTAAAAGCATCCTTTAAGAAGATAGCCTTCCTAAAGGCTTCTCCAAGGACGAAAGCGTTTTCCCCCATGCCTTCCATTACTCCGATTTCGTCTGCGTTGAATCGATTCCTCCATTTGATAGCCTTGACCTCCGGCAGGGCGAAGCGATCGAATAGGACGTTGGTGGAGGCCGGGGAAGCGCCATTCAGACGTCTATAATCGATCGTCGTGCCTTTGAGGGTCCTGATTTCAAAATAGCGGCGCAGAAATCGGGCTACCCAACCTTTTCCTAGGCGTTCGGGGCTGCCGTTATTAATCAGGAGCCGCTGTACGTATAGGCGAAATCGGGAATGGGGTGGCGCATAGCCTAAATAACTTTGCACGATAACCCAATTAGCTAAAGCTTCCTCCTGGACTCGTGATAGCTTCTGACGAGCCTCATCGACCTCTTGTTTCGTCCGTATACCATTGATACGGCATGTTATATACAGTCTGTCGACCTGGTAGCCCTTGGAGGCTGAGCGAAGGGATCTCCCACGCTTTACCTCTTCAATAGCTTGCGCCGCACGGAATTGGGCTGCGAGCTGCATATCGTTCGAAAGCGCAGATTCTGATGAATAAGAAGATAAATTTTTCAATTTTCTAAAGCGTTGTTAAGAGCCCTTTTATAAAGAAAGAAATCAGTAAGTGGATCAACGCGCTACGCGAATGTGGGGTGGCGCGTTGATGGGGTGGTTCGTTGGTGGGGGGGTTGCCTTAACCTTCTTGGTTTCCTAGTCCGTATTATCCCCCAAAACAACGTTATCGTCTTTGTTCTTTATTCCAACGCCTTTCTGTTTCTAACGATGTCTTAGACGCTTCTGGACAGGCTATAGGAACGATCGAATGATATCCCTAGGATCAGGGGGCTGTCCTAGCTCCTCCAGGCCCTCGTAGACTGTGACGTGTGGTATAGTAAGAACTCTGCCGCCCTTTAGTAGCCACACCTTATAGTTTTGGGTGCCCTAATAGCCCAATAGCATGCCCTTTGCTCCACGGGCTGCTAGCTTCTCTGACCTAGTTCTATAATTCTTATTAATCAGAAGTATACACCTGCTGCCAAGAGCTAGAAGGTGGCTGTTGTTAAGCTTATGGGATCTTTTAAGGTTACCGATAGGGTTAGGGTCGAATGCCTTTTTAAAGCACTCGATCGACGTCATATTCTTCAATATAAACTATCCAGTCCTATTGATTATATGCGTTATAGCCTCCATAATAAAATCCTAAAAGCAAATCGGTATTTTCATCTACGTAAACGTCGTACAAATTTTCGTCTTAAAGGAACTCTATGCCCCTTTTCGCAACACCGTTTTAATACTAGTTGTAAAAGCTGGAAATCACCAGCTTAATGCCTTTCATTACGCAAAACATCTTAATAATCGTTATATCGAACTTTCTACCGCCGTTAAAACGCAGGATTTGCACTGTTTTTCTTTTGCCTTCTGGGGAAATTGCTTCCAAACGCCTGCTAATCCGCGTGATATACGCATATAAACTTTGTTATACCTCGTTCTTGGTTTTAAACGAGTAGTACTTTCTGTAGCGCGAAAGATCATCTGTAATAACACCGAAATAGCCTTTATTCTCGACGCTAACAGGTTTAACGGACTTTATAATATACCAAATAATCTTTTTTACGAACCTTATTTTCCGTTATGGGTTTATAATGGGATTTTCCGTATCTTACCCTTGTTATAAGCTGTACAAGGAGTTCTTCCTTTTCTTAATGGTCCAAATCAGTCGTTCAGTATTAGGATAGCAGAGGCGGCGGTGCCAAAGGATGATTTTCTTTATCACTTCTTCCGTTATAATAACCTTTTCGTTTTTAAAGGCGCTAATAAGCGCACGCTTTAATCCTAGGTTATCGCCGCCTTCACCAAATGCCTCCCCCAGCCCGTATCTCTATTAATCGTTTCTTAGCTTTGGAGCCCTAATAATAAACCCTAGCTTTGCTATAAGCAATAAAAAAGAAAAATCACAACAACCCCCTTACCCAGATTACCTAACGCGTATACGGCCTACTCCTTTATTACTGCACTTAATACTAGTACTAGCTACGTTATATCTTTTGTTAATATATTAATCTAAGAATTACTAAAGCTGCGAATTGGCAGATTTAAGGAAGCAGTTGCCCTTTATCTAGGGGGTACGTCGTAAAATAGAGGTCACTTACTTAATTATTAAGTCCCTAGGCACCTCGGAAACATTCTTTCCGAGCTCCAAGTTTTAAGGCACCCTTAAAACATTCTTCCAGGAGCTTTAAAGTAGGTATCTAGAAGCATTCTTCCGGGACTCCTACAAGTATATATACAGTAAAGCTGCGTAATCACTAATCTCTGGAGCTAAAATTATCATAACAATTCACACTTCCCACACTTTATGCACATACGTTCCTTGCGATATGCCTAACTGTAACAGATGAAATAACTAAACGACGACAACAACAATGACAATGACGATATGCCACGGGCCTTATGGCATGGCGTAGTAACTGATCAATTATTGTCAAAATTCACTTGCGCTTAGCCGTCCTAATACTTGATACAGGGGAGATTAACGGCGAGATTTACTAAGAGGCTTGCGGATAGGTTAGAATAAAGCAGTACTACTTTACAGCACCCGCTTGACGAAGGCATTCCACAACCTTTCTATGGCCTTCTTCTGCCGCCACCTGCAGTGCTGTTTTTCCACCAAGTCCTGCTGCTGCTGCTGCATTAACATCCGCCTTTTCCTGAAGCAGCCGCTTTACCACTGCGAGATGGCCTCCTTCTGCCGCCGCCTGCAGTGCTGTTCTTCCGTAGTCTGCTGCTGCTGCTGCATTGACATCCGCCTTTTTCTGAAGCAGCCGCTTTACCACTGCAAGGTGGCCTCCTTCTGCCGCCGCCTGCAGTGCTGTTCTTCCAGAAGATCCTGCTGCTGCTGCATTAACATCCGCTTTTTCCTGAAGCAGCCGTTTTACTACTGCAATGTGGCCTCCTTCTGCCGCCGCCTGCAGTGCTGTTCTTTCGTAATAGTCTGCTGCTGCATTAACATCCGCCTTTTCCTGAAGCAGCCGCTCTACCACTGCTAGGTGGCCTCCTTCTGCTGCCGCCTGCAGTGCTGTTTTTCCACCAGTTCTTGCTGCTGCTGCATTTACATCCGCCTTTTCCTGAAGTAGCTGCTTTACTACTGCAAGATGGCCTCCTTCTGCCGCCGCCTGCAGTGCTGTTCTTTCGTAATAGTCTGCTG
>QJOB01000186.1:0-129111 GCA_004155035.1 Monosporascus sp. 5C6A | reverse complement strand
CCCCCCCCCCCCCCCCCCCCCCCCCCCCCCCCCCCCCCCCCCCCCCCCCCCCCCCCCCCCCCCGCCCACGGCAAGGATAAGGACTTCTGGGTAAGCGTTGGATACCGTTACAGACGGAGGATATTATATATCACGAAGACGTAATGAGCTTTTTCGGAGGTTTGTTAGGTCATATGACTAAGATATGTTAGGTAATATAATAAGTACTTTAAAGCCCCTGTCAAATCCTATATTGTATTTATACTTAGCTTTTGTATTATCAGTTAGATACGCGTATCTAGTTTTGGCTTTAATAGGTCGTCTTATTCGATTCTGAAGACACTCCGGGCGTTGTACAAGTGACTGAAGGTCTTTTATCCGTTTGAAGGCGACAAGACAGCAACCGCAACAATTTTCTGAAAGTCGGTGGCGCTCCTGTTTTCTAATTCGTCACATTGACCCAATTAGCGTGCGCTGAAAGCTTTAAGGGGGGCTTTTAGGAAGTTAAAGTGGGCTTGGCTTCTGTTTTCCGGCCTATCACCTTAGAAATTGTTGCGGCTGATGTCTTGTCGCCTGCAAGTGGATACTCATTTGCTGTTACCGAAGCCAAGGCTACTACTTGGATCTTCACGTGTAAATGCAAAACTTGAAGTGGAGACGATGCCCTGTACGGTACGTTCCACCCGCAATGACCGATGGCTGTGTAGACCTGGTGAGAGCAGTTCTCTATCGTGGACCTAGTGCTTGTTGACTCTAACTTGATATGATATGATATCCATACTACTGTATGACATGGAGGGTAATTAACCGCAACAGGGCAAGTATCCGGTTCGGAAGGGCTGCTGGCGGACGTTGTGTCAAACAGTAGCGGATATCCGCTTGAGGGGCCACAAGGCGTCAGCACTAACAATTTTAAGTCACTGCAAGCCCGCGCGTTGCTTTAAACGGAAACGGGTAGCCACTAACAACCCTAAAGGGCAAAAGGGTACTCTAATAGAGGAAGCTGATTGGTCATACTAACGAATGAAATTGAGGCTCGGCGTAGCTACATAAGATAGTTGTGACGACTCCTCGTGGCCCTCAAGCGGATACCTGAGCCGTGCAGGAAACCTGCTGTGAGATTTAAGACCAAGTAGTGTCCCGCCATAGTGTGGGGCCTCACATTTTTCGGCACTCAGGGTCTGACACCTGCCCCACTGCGCTTTTGTCGGCCTTGTAGGGTCTCGACTCTCAATTAAGAAGGGTTTTGAAGGGTCGAAATACGCACGTATACTTAGCTTGATCCATAGTGCCACGCGATTCCCGACGCCTGCTCTGCTGACACACGGGGGCTAGCGCGGAGGGAGTAGAGAAAGCTCCGAGGGAGTAGAAAATGCTAAGTGTGTCTGCTGAAAAATGAATCCGGTATCCGCTTTAAAGTACGGGCTTTTTTATATAAAAGATACTTAAAACGCTCGATATACAATAATACGACCGATAGTTATGCTATCGCAATTATGGAAAACGTTACAATCGTTTATTTTTCAATCTTAAACTTAATTTTATTGATTATAATTTTCATTTAAAAAAATCCTATATATATATATACCTATAACGTATCACACAAGCGAGTCGGATGCACAAGCGAGTCGGATGCACAAGCGAGTCGGATGCACAAGCGAGTCGGATGCACAAGCGAGTCGGATGCACAAGCGAGTCGGATGGTTTATAGCACCTTGCAACAACAAATCCAAATAACTTAACCACAACATATCAGATTAATTAAAATCAAACGTATTCTTTATCGCGAACCGTATTTACAGATTTGGAATAAATGTACGCATTATATTATGGCTTGCCGCGGAGGCATATTGCTATTCCTTCCTCCCAACCGTTTTGCAGCTAATTATCTATAACAGCTATTAACAGTTATTTTTTACCACCACCTTTTCTGTCGACTAAAAGAACTTGTTTATCCCGTATAGTAAGTAATTTTCTTTATTGGAAACGTTTGTTTTAACAATTTAAAAGGTACAAAATCGAATTGTTGCTCCGACAAGTCCTACGATACCGCGATACGCCCTACGACGCGCCCTACGACGCGCCCTAAAACCTGCCCCATAACAAGCGCTACAGCCTTGCCCCATAGCCTTGCAACGCGCCCTGCAGCCTTCCAATACGACGTATTTTGCGAATATCTTCCACGTATTAAAGCCGGACAGAAAACGCTCGCGTCTATGGGTTGGGAATTCGGTCGGTAATCGTTTGCTTGTCGGTCGGCTTTAAATACTGTCGAAATGGGTGTAATATTGGCTTGGATATACCAGGAAAAAATCGGTTGCGTACGGGTTAAAAGGACCAAAAAACAAAGTTACGTCCGCCATAAGCTTTAATATAATGCGTGCATTTATTCCAAAGCTGTAAATACGGTTTGCGACAGAGAATACGTTTGATTTTAATCAATTTGATATGTTGTGGTTAAGTTATTTGGATTTGTTATTGCAAGGTGCTACAAACCATCCGACTCGCTTGTGCATCCGACTCGCTTGTGTGGTACGTTATTCGAAATACACCAACTATTATACTTAGTGAATTTAAATTGATTTGTATAGTCGAATAATTAAATAAATTACAATAGGAAATAGAAGATAATTTTGTTTAAAACGTATTAAACGAACATATTCTTCGTATAAATACAGCTTAGGCCAAGTTAGCTTGGTACAGGAATATGGGATTTGATTAGTTAAGTTTTAACATTTTGGCGTACTACTTTGAAAAACTTTGGAAAATGGAAAGCCAGCCAGGAGAGGCCTAAGCTAACTGAGGTAACTCCCTCCGAGCCCGGGTATTCGCTGAGACGTTGTGAGAACACAGCCCCGTATAGCCAGACAGGGCTAAGATAGGACCCGATATAAATCCTGATGAGAACATGTCTAGCAACAGTCGCTGGTACGACCCAAAAATGGGGTTCGTGGCTCCATTGAACTAACAATTAGTTATCTGACACACATACACCCTCCTACAGCTAACATTAGACTCGGGTATCGGATTGCCCTCCTTACCCATGATGGCTCCACAATGGTGCACAAAGCCATCCCAAACGCAGCCTTGCAAGCCGCAAGCGTATTCGCATTTCCCATGCATCTTCGCATGGTGGACGGGACTATGGGGTTTGTAAGGGGAATTCTTGATATGCAATAATGAGAAGTTTGGCTCAAGTAAGCAGCCTAGGAATCGACCGTTCCGGGCTGTGTTGGTCAAAAGGGCGGGATTGTGACTTCAGAAACTAACAGGCTTTTAAATATAATGCTTAATGAGGTTTTGGCCGTTTGCTGCAGTTCTCATTCGTCTTGCTATCCCCTCCCAGGTTCCTTGTCTTTGCTCTTTGTACCACTATCAATTACATAGACATGGTTGGATCAGTTCTTGCAAATTGAGCATTCATTGTCAACATGGCTAAGTCGGAAAGCCGTATCGCCGTCATTGGGATGGCATGTCGCCTCCCAGGCGGCGCCGACAGTCCAGAAAGCCTGTGGTCCTTATTAGCTGATGGCAGAGACGGACGAAAAGAAGTGCCCAAGGACCGGTGGGACTGGAAATCCTTCTATAACAAGAACACAGCCACCAAAGACACCACAAATTTCAGCCACGCCTACTTCTTGGACGAGGATGTATCAGCCTTTGATGCACGCTTCTTCAATATCTCCGGCGTCGATGCCGCGACTATTGACCCCCAGCAGAGGCTTTTGCTCGAGGTGACTTACGAGGCACTCGAGAATGCCGGCCTGCCCATAGAGAGCCTGCGTGGCTCCGACACCTCGGTGCACATGGCAATGTTTGCGAGAGATTACGACAGAATGGGGTATAGGGACATGTCCCAGGCGGATAGGGCTCACATCATCGGAGCTGGAGAGGCCATTATGGCCAACAGGATTTCATATGTCTTGGATCTGAAAGGAAGTTCCAATACCTTGGATACCGGATGTGTAAGTACTTACTCCGTATTCTTGCCAGACCTGTACTGGAATTGCTTTGCTGACCAAGTGTAAAACATTACAGTCTGGTGGTCTTGTGGCTCTGCATCAAGCGTGCCAAACGCTGAGGGCAGACGAGGCTACAGTGGCTCTGGCTGGGGCCAGTCAATTATTGCTGAGCCCTGACCAGTCAGCTGCTATGTCGTAAGTCATCTCAATGCGTTTTGCGGAGCTCTTCGGATTATTGTCTGGGACTGGACTGACCAGCATACCTAGGGAACTCACCAACAAAGACGGGAGATCTTACACTTTCGACGACCGCGGCGCTGGCTATGCGCGAGGTGAAGGCCTCGGTGTCCTCGTCCTGAAGCGCCTTGATCGAGCTGTGGCAGACGGCGACTACATCCACGCAGTCGTCGTGGGATCAGGGGTGGGCCACGACGGCAAGACGTCTGGCATTTTCCTGCCTAACGGCGACGCACAGGAGGCATTGGCCCGTTCGGTTTACGCCAGGGCCGGCCTCGATCCCCGCGAGACCTTATTTGTGGAGAGCCATGGAACGGGAACCGTGGCGGGCGATAATGCCGAGGTCGAGTCCATCGCCAGGGTGTTTGGCCGTGAAGCAGGACGAACTTCCGACCTGCCTATTGGCAGCATCAAGACCAACATTGGACACCTGGAGGCGGCCAGTGGTGTGGCGAGCGCGATCAAAGCAATCATGGTTCTCAAAAAGAACCAGATCCCGCCGCAACTCAACTTCATCAACCCAAAACCATCGCTCCGTCTTCAGGAGAGAGGACTCAAGGTACCACTGGAACTCACTTCGCTTACACCACGGGGACATACGGGACCCAGGCGCGTGTCTGTGAACAGCTTTGGCTACGGTGGAACGAATGCCCACGCCATCATTGAGGCATACGATCCTGAACCCCTGCCCGCCCATGCATATGTCAACGGCAACAGCCAGCAAGCCAACCACAGCGGCCATCAAGCCAACGGCAATGCCCATCAAGTCAACGGCCGCGACCAGGACTCCGACCACGGCGCCGAAGCAAAGCTCATAGTTTTGTCGGCAAACTCGGAATCATCTCTCAACAGACTGGTTTCCAACCTGCGACAATGGCTTGCATCGGAGCAAAGCCAGTCGGTCTCCTTTGCCGACCTAGCCTACACCCTAAACGTTCGCCGGTCAAAACTTGCATGGCGCTGCAGCGTCGTCTCGAGCAATTTGCAGGAGCTCGGGGAGGCACTGGGAGACGCCAAATTACGCATGGTTAAGTCGGCGCGGGACGTCGCTCTGGCCTTCGTCTTCACGGGGCAGGGAGCCCAGTGGTTTGCCATGGGGCGGGAGCTCCTGATTGGCTCCGAGTCCCAGGTGTTTGCATCTTCCATTGCACTCAGCAACCAGGCTATCAAGGATCTAGGTTGCGAGTGGGACCTTGTCGAGGAGCTCTCCCGGGACGAGGAGTCGTCGCGGCTCGGGGAAGCCAGGTTTGCCCAGCCGATCACCACGGCGGTCCAGATTGCCCTCGTCGATCTGCTCGCCACCACCTACGGCATCCGACCCCAGGCTGTATGCGGTCACAGCTCGGGAGAGATCGCAGCTGCCTACGCAGCTGGGGCCCTAACGAAGGCGGCCGCTATGCGAGTCGCCTACATGCGAGGAACCTGTTCCGCCAAGGCCAAGGCCCTGAATGCGACGCCCGGGGGCATGTTGGCCGTGGGAGAAGGAGAAGATGCGATTAACAAACGGATCAAGCAGCTCGGCAGTGGCAACGGCAAGGTGACGGTGGCGTGTGTCAACAGCCCCGAGAGCACCACCGTCTCTGGAGACGTGGCGGCTCTGCTGGAACTCCAAGCTGCGCTAGAGGCCGCGTCGGTCTTTAATAGACGGCTCAAGGTCGACTCGGCCTATCATTCTCACCACATGGAGGTGATTGCGCTGGCATACCTCTCGTCCCTGGAGGGTTTGACACATGGCACGCCACGAGAGGGCGTGACCTTCTACTCGTCCGTCACCGGTGCCCGTAAGCGATCTGGTTTTGGGCCGCCTTACTGGGTATCCAATCTGGTGTCTCAAGTCAAGTTCAGTGGCGCTTCTCAACTGGTCGCACAGCACTTGTCGGACGCCCATCCTACAGCCGCCAACATGTTCATTGAAGTTGGTCCTCATGCTGCGCTTTCGGGACCGCTGAGACAGTCGTTGTCGGAGTCCAACTTCAAGTTGGCTTCGGGTGCTGCCTTCAAGTTCAACTACGTCCCGTGCCTTGTTCGAAATGCAAGCGCGGTAGGCACCGTCCTGGCCTTGGTAGGCAAGGTTTTCGAATCCGGCAGTCCAGTCCAGCTGGACAGCGGACAGTCGACCAAGACTTCCAGCTCCCGACCTCGGGTTGTCGGCGACCTTCCGTCGTATCCATGGGATCACAGCAACACGTACTGGCGCGAATCGCGGCTCAGTAAGGGTAATCGCCTGCGCCCTTTTCCCCCGCACGATCTTCTCGGCCTCTTCGAGGTGGGCAGCTCGCCATACGAGCCACGGTGGAGGTACCACGTGAGTCTGGCAAAGGTACCATGGCTCCGAGACCACGTCATCGAGGGTTTCGTCATTTTCCCGGGTGCCGGCTACCTGATCATGGTCATCGAGGCCATGAAGCAACTGTTCCAGCTGCGCAAGACGTCAGGCCGCATCACAAACATCAACTTCCGCGATGCAATCTTTGCCAACCCCGTGGTGATACACGACGACAGTGCGAAAGACAGCCAAGAGGTGGAACTGCAGCTCGTCATTACTCCTTCCCGACAACACGCGGGGAGCCCCTGGGAGTACTTCCGTGTGGTTTCTTATGATTCTCAGAATGACTCTTGGATCGATAACTGCAGCGGCCTTGTCTCATGGGACTCAGTTGCCACTGAGGATAGTACTGCTCAATCCCAGCCCGACGAGTTCGTGGGCGCCCGCGACGACGGCTTGGGTCATTTTACAAAGGCAGCTGCCGACAAGTGGCTGCAGGACGTGCAGGCTCTCTGCCCTACCTCTATCGATGCAACGGAGGAATATCGTGAGATGAAAGCATCTGGCAACGAATATGGCGATACCTTTCAGGGTTTGAAAGAGATCCATATTGGCAAGGGGTACGCTACTGCCAGAATTGTCGTACCAGATATCGAACAACACATATCCGGACACTACATGCAACCGCATACCATCCACCCCAGCACCTTCGACTCCATCTTCCAGCTGGAACCCGTGTGCTTCCGGCGAGAAGGTCTTGTGGCGCCCATCATGCCCGCCATGCTGGGAGAGATATCCGTGGCAGTTGACATGGAAAGCGCCCCGGGCACCGACATCGTGGTGGCTTTGCAGCATTCCCAGCAGACCCTCCGAGATGCTGCTTTTGCCTTCTGCGCCTACCAGAGGCGGAGCGATGGGACTTTTTGTCCAGTGGTCACCGGCACTAACATTCGGACACAGGTTGTCGGGGCGGCGGATTTAGATCAGGCCGTCCAAAAGAAGATGACGTACCGCATGGAGTGGAAGCCCGATGTCGATCACATCACACGAGATAACTTGATGGCTCATGCTTCAAGCTCCCACCTCTTCAATGTTGACCACGGAAAGATTATCGATCAGCCAGCAGAGGCACAATTGCATATGAACGACACAGTCGCGACGATTTTCATCCGCAGAGCAGTCCAGCACATGAGGGAGCAAGGCATCTCTACAGCATGCAGTCCCCACCTCTCCAAACTGCTAAGCTGGATGATTAAGTGGGACACGACAGAGGCAGGGCGATTGCTCGAGGGGGTCACTCCCCAAGATGAAGCCAACCTGATCGAGCAGGGCAGCAGATCGAACAACATCGTCGGACTGGCCCTGGGCCGCCTCGGACCTCACTACGTCGAGATCCTGACCGGAGAGGCGGACGCTTCGGAGCTCTTCGCCCATGACGACGTCCTTGAAAGGCTCTACTCCGAATACACCCTGTTCAAGAGCCATTATGCACAGATCGCCGCATACATGCAGGCTCTCGTCCACAAGAACCCCAACATTAACATACTGATGGTAGGCGCTGGGACCGGAGGCGCCGCTATGCCGCTCATGGAGGCAATGGAGCGCAACGGCCGGCTACCCGTGGATGCATATACCTACACCGACGTGTCCTCCGGCCTCCTCGAGCGTGCGCGCAGCAGGTTCGGCGGATGGGCTGCTAAGATTGACTTCAAAACGCTCGACATATCACGCGACCCGCTCGCGCAGGGGTACGCCGCCCACAGCTTCGATGTGCTTGTGGCTTCCATGGTGTCGTACGCCGCGCCTCGGATGGACATGACCATGGCGCACCTGCGGAAGCTGCTAAAGCCGGACGGTCGACTCGTGCTCATGGAACTGACGGCGGTTACAGCGGCGCATAACGCCGTCTTTGGCATGGTGGACGGCTGGTGGGCGTCTGAGAACGGACGCGGGGATGGGCCCCTGATGACCGTGCCCGAGTGGGATATGTGCTTGAAGCGTCACGGCTTCAGCGGCACAGATCTTGCCATCCCAGCACACACCGGCCGTTTGAGCGACGTCAGTACCGTGATTGTGGCTCGGGCTCTACCGGTAGCTGCGGAAACAACTGACGGTCAACGCGAGGAGGTCGACCAGAGGACGTTGACAGCGAAAGTGCATCTCGGGTACTCCGATGATGCATCCCAAGTCGCCTTTGGGGATGCCATATGTCACTCCTTGGCCAACAAGGGCATGAAATGTAGCAGGGAGGCTTGGAGTACTAGGCCCGCGGACGCACAAGATCAAGACCCCAATGGTCTTGCGATAGTCATTGATTCGGCCGAGCACCCGCTACTGCTGGATCCCAGCCCCGAGACTTTCGAGCAAGTTCAGAAGCTTCTGCTCCAGGGCGGAAACGTCCTTTGGGTCAGCTTCCAAGCCTCGCCGCCGGCTCGCGACAAGGCAGCTCTGAAGAACATGGTCAACGGCATGGGCAGGGTTCTCCGACGTGAGAATCCCAGTCTACGGTTGATTACAGTCGACGTTCAAGACCCAGTCCAGCCTTGTAGCAACGATGGTGAGCTGCAGCATGTCATCCAGACGCTGACAGAGATTACTATGCTGTCGTTTGGGTCGCCAGAAGGTGTCGGGGCGGACGAGTTCAAGCTGGAACATGAGTACGCCATCCGCGACGGCAAGCTGACAATCCCAAGAGTCATTCCGGATGATCGCCTCGCCATGCACATCGACAGTCGCAATAACCCGGAGCAGAACATGAGCGGTGACGCATCTCTTGTGGACTGTCCATATCTCGACGAGGACCGGCCCCTGAAGTTCGACGTTCAGGTGCCAGGCTTGCTCACAACCATTCGCTTCGTGGATAACGACGACATGCTGGGCCCGCTCAGTCCGGACGAGATTCAAATCCAGGCTCGGGCGCACGGGGTCAACTTTAAGGACGTCATCATCACGTTGGGCCAGATGGCGCCAGGGACGCCAATGACCGGCGAGGTGGCTGGTGTCATCACGGCCGTTGGATCCAACATGCAGTCGTGGAAGGCCGGCGACAGGGTCACAGCCCTTTTCGTGACACAATTCGGCAACCAGGTCCGCGTCAACAGCAAGAATGTGGTGGCCATCCCAGACTCGGTCACCTTTGCCGACGCAGCCTCTATTCCACTAGTGTTCTTTACCGCTTGGTACTGTCTCAACCACGTCGCTCGGATAACGAAGGGACAGAGTGTCTTAATCCACGCAGGTTCGGGTGGTGTGGGCCAATCCGCGATCCAGATCGCACAACTTGCGGGAGCCGAGGTGTTTGCCACGGTTGGCAGCGTCGCAAAGAAGAAGCTGATTCAAGAGCAGTACGGCATACCCGACAGCCACATATTCTCGTCACGTGCCGGAACTTTCAAGAAACAGATTCTCGACGCGACACGGGGCAACGGCGTAGACGTTGTTCTCAACTCGCTCTCGGGGCAGCTTCTCAGGGACAGCTGGGACTGTCTCGCCCCGTTCGGCACCTTCTGCGAGATCGGTAAGGCGGACATCCTCGGCCGCAGCCAGCTCAGCATGGCCAACTTCGACAAGCAGGCGACCTTTGCCGCCGTAGATGTTCACTATATGCATCGGATGCGTCCTGAAGGAGTGATTCGTGGCGTCAGGGACATCTTCGCTATGGTCGACCAAGGCTTGCTGAAACCTGTGTACCCCGTGAAGACGTTCGACATGGCACGCATCGAGCAGGCATTCAGTCTTATGGCTGAGAGAAAACACATGGGAAAGCTGGTGCTAGTTGCCGATGAACAGACCCGTGTGCAAGCCACCAGGCCAAAGGCACCCGCACTGCGACTGCAACGGGAGGGGACGTATGTCATCGGTGGCGGACTTGGCGATCTAGGCAAGAAGATGGGACGTTTCCTCGCCGAGAAGGGGGCTGGCCACATCGTAGCGCTCACTCGCCGGGATGCTGATGCTGTGGCTCAGCAGCCGGCCGTCGTCGAGGTTCAGAAGGCTATCAGCAAACTGGGCGGTACTCTCCACATTGTCCAATGTGACATTGGCGACGAGAACAGTACGCGCGGTGCCGCCAACAAATTGGCCCATCTCGGCCTTCCACCAGTCAAAGGTGTCATCCAAAGCGCAACGGTCCTCCGGGACCATCCTTTGGAGTACATGGGGCTTGAAGATTGGAGGGACTCGGTGAGGCCTAAGGTCCAGGGCACGCTGAACATGCACGAAGCTTTCTGTTCGCCGGAAACAACCGACTTCTTCGTCATGCTCTCATCCGTGGCGAGTATCGTCGGTTCAGCCTCTCAGAGCAACTACGCAGCGGGAAATGCTTTCTTGGATGCCTTTGCTCACGCTGGGAAACAATTTCCACGAGGCGCCACCAGATATGCCACCATCAATGTTGGAGCTGTCGAGGGTTCTGAGCTGGTCGCCGGCGCACTACAGCAAGGGAGCGATGTTACCCGCACCATCGGCTCTGTCTCGTTTGGCGAGGTTCTTGCCACACTCGAGTACGCCATGAACCCGCAAGCTCGCGTCAACCAAGAAGTAGTGCAGCATCTCATGCATTTCAACCGCGACACCATGGAAGATGCTTTCGGTCCATCGGCGCTGAATGACCACATGTACGACCATATTCCCAGCAAAAAGAGGCAGGGGACCAAGACGACCAACAATAGTGCCGCCAACGGCAAGAAGCAAAGCGTACTTCAGGTCGTCGAGCAAGCAGAGACGATTGGCGAGGCCGAGGACATCGTGAGGCGAACCCTGCTCGACAAGTTCACTGCCTTCATAGGCGACGACGTTCCAGAGGGACCTATCGCGGCGCTCGGGCTGGATTCTCTCGTCTCGATCGAGCTCAAGAATTGGGTCAAGCACACGTTCCGGACGCCACTGCAGATATCCGAGCTCACTGGCGCGCAAAGCATGCTCGCCTTGGCCAAAGTCATAGTTTCGAGGATGTATCTCAAGTTTAACAAGGTCAATGGTGCCAGCCCCGCCGATGACCAAAACGGACAAGAAGGGGACACTCTTGAAAGTCACTCAGAGTCGCAGCCTGCTGCAGCTGCAGCTGCCAATGGAACTGACATTGTCCGCAAGCCTCTCGGGCATGGCCAGAGCTGTTGCAAGCTTCACAAAGAGCTGCCCGTTCAGCCGTTGCCGGATCTGGATGATGCACTTGACTACTGGCTTGAGTCGAACGAACATCTCTTCAGCCCGAAACAGCTCGAGTCCATCCATCGAGACATTGAAGAAATGCGTGCCTCGGATAGCCCTGCCCGCCAGATTCTCCGGGACTTGTACGACACGCACGGGCACGACGAGACCAATAGCTGGTTTACCGACATCGTCACAGACGCTCGATACTTATGCAGAAGAGCGCCGGTCGCTCCGTGGACCAGCATCATGGGAGCACAGCGTGACAGCCGTGGAAAACGGCACTCCCAGGCGGAGCGTGCCGCCATCATCACTTCCGCAGCTATCTCCTACAGGCGGGCCATGGAGGCGGGTGAGGTCGCGCCCCAAGAGATCGCAGGCAGGCCCGAGTGCACGTGGGGATGGGGATGGCTGTTCAACTCGACACGTGTGCCGCAGCTCAAATGCGACAAGGTCGTGAGCTACGCTCCATCCCCACATGATCGGAACGTCCAAGATCATATCGCCGTGTTGAGGAGAGGCCGTGTCTTCAAGGTGATGCTCCAAGACGGGGACGGCAAGGATGTGCCAATCCAACAGCTTCAGGCGACGTTTGAAGCCATCGTGGCGCGGGTGGGAGAGGAAGGCGTATTGTCAAGTCTGTTAACGACTGATGAAAGAGACTCTTGGGCCAAGGTAGGTACCCGATCCGACTGAGCGGTTCCCGTGTATTTCTTCTCGCAGCCCTGCAATCAGTTCAAGCTGATATGTCCGTTTTCAGGCAAGAGAGGCTCTGTTGGCTTTGGGTCCTGGCAATGTCGAGTACTTTCATGTCCTCGACTCAGCCATGTTCGTTCTATGTTTAGACGCCGGAAGCCCGGACACCCCTGAGCAGATTGCGCGTAAGGGGTACATCGGCGACGGTACGAATCGCTGGTTTGACAAGGTGCTGCAGTTCTATGTGAGCGCAAATGGTCGTTCCGGTTTGATTACCGAGCATGGAATCCTCGACGGTACCACTGCCATCCGCCTTTTGGAATGGATAGCCAACGCCATGGAGGCCCACCCGGCCGGGTCGATCGGTCGCAATGGTCAGCCAAGCGGCGGCCATTCGTCTTCCGAGGTAGAGCTGAAGGAGGTCGTCCTGCAGACAACTCCCGAGATCAAAGACCACGTAATTGCCCTTCGGAAACGGTACCAGCAGGCCACCTCCAAGTCGACTTACGTCCGAGAACAACTCGACGAGTTCGGCACTGACTTCCTCCTGCAATCTCGAGTACCCATTAAAGCAGTCATTGATCTGACCTTTCAGCTTGCCATGCGCTTGTTCTTCGGCCAGAACATGTCTTCGTGGGAACCTACGAGCGGGGCTCTATTCCACGCTGGCCGCGCCGATGCCATGCAGAGAGCCACGCCTGCGGTTAATGCATTCTGCGATGCAGCCGCCGGGGTCTGCCAAG
The DNA here is from genome assembly GCA_004155035.1 of Monosporascus sp. 5C6A. Taxonomy (NCBI): domain Eukaryota; kingdom Fungi; phylum Ascomycota; class Sordariomycetes; order Xylariales; genus Monosporascus; species Monosporascus sp. 5C6A. Next base: position 116,080 of record QJOB01000186.1, on the reverse strand, counting down.
TTCAAGACGACCAATCCGACCGTGGCACGTCCGCCCAGCTGAGGGCCCTTCTGCTGGCAGCGGCCAAGTCGCTGAACGCCGGCGTGCAGGTTCTGCTCACCGGCCGCAGCTCCCAGCGAGTCTTCGAGGTGCTGGCTTACCTGTGGCCAACGACCAACGCCAGCGCACGCAAGCCTGCGTTCTTGAGGGACATGGTCTTCTTCGGCCGTCCGAGTCCGCCCATCTTTGCGCAGACCAACTCACTTGAGAGCGAGATGATCGTCGAAGACTTTGTCCACCTGATACCCGATACTGATGGTTTCTGGTCTTTTATAATTCCGGAGAAGAACAAGTAAGTTAATCGTGTGCCCGTTGTCATCCGGTAAACTTTACTAACCTTCGATGCAGGATCTCAGTCTCTCTTACTGGAGGGTCGCAAGAGCGAATGGCAGCTTTTGTGAAGGAGCTCCATCGCGCTGCGAGAATCATGCGCGACATTGTTCGAGACCGCGCATGATATGATATCTGGGTGTAATGATGTAATACCTGGGGGTGATAATACGATACCTAGTGTAATGATGTGATACCTAAGTATAACGATCAGGTAGATCATAACGCAAAGCTTTATCTGATTAATTGATCACGTGTTTACGAAACGGTTTGTTTGGAAAAAAGGTGTCAAATGGAGTTACGATACGGCGTTTGTAATCGGCGCCAAAAGCTGTAAAAATGGAGGCCGCGTCCAAGCGCTGGGATAGGTCAGCAGGCCCGTGTCATTCCGCAATGTGAGTGTTAACTAAAAGATATTCCCAACTTTTCCCTAAGGCCTCCAAGAGTTTACGTGTTCTAAATGTGCTTCTGAAATCAAACCGCCTGAATGGTAATCTCGGTCCGCTTGTTTATCCCGGTCATGATCGGAAGAATGCCATGTTCGTTGCCATCGTCTTCAATGCTCTTTGTCCTTGACGTAGCTATCGTAGCCTTTAGTTACCCTGGTCGTTGATATCTCGCAAATGGATCGGGACACCATCGTGCTTTCGGTAGCCTGAACGCATGTGCACAGACTGGGATTGAGTGCCGTAGCGGGTTCCATGCTTATAACCGTATGTTCGGAGGCGCGATGTTTCTTGAGAATCTTTGAGAATTAACTATAAATGTATCAAGAGCCAGTAGATATCCAAGGAACAACGCTGCGGCGCACTTGATTATAGTGAAATACTGATACATACCGTCGCAGGGTTAGCAGAGATGCTGCAAGTATTCCAGAGTGAAGTCTAATGCTAGGAGGCGAGTCACTCATGATGAGGCCTATTCTGCATGACCATTGCTTAACTGCTGGCAGAGGGCGGAGAACGACACGGTTGATGGTAGATATATGGGGCACAGCTTTGCTAAAGGGACGGTAGCTTAGTATTGGGTGTTTACATTATTGCTGTGACAGGCGGGATCGGCTCCTTACCCCTTGGCTTCACTATGTATTATACGGAAGATGCATCCGAGGCCTTGAAACAAGGCTGGTCGTACGCTCATATCCAGTATGTCACGATCCCCCCTTATTAATTACGTCCAGGAACTTTTTAACGCTAGCACGTATCTTCTCTCCCTCGCCATTCGTCTCTCCACTCGCCAGAACCAGAGCTGTAATCCGTTCATGCCAAAGGTATCGGTGGGCGACTGGGTAAGTATCCTGCATATGTCAAGAACGAATCGACCACAGATGACGTCTCCGCAGCCCTGCAATTCGGACGCTTGCACAGTGTGCGTCTAATCACCAAAAGGGTCAGACAATGGCCAGCTTGGAAGAAGTAGTGGAATGGGATCACTCTTCACCTGTGTCAGAGACTCCGGTGCAACAGCGTGAAAGGCGGGAAGCAGCAGTCTCGCAGGTGGGTAGCAGTATATTAAACCAGTAACGCCTGACCCTTTCCCAATATGTGGGAGGAAAAGGGTCCTATATATACACCTAATACCCCTGTATAGCCCCTATATCTAGAAGCTTCCACCTTGGCCCGTGACAACCTGGATGAATTCCTTTCGGAATCTGGCCATCATGAAGAAATATTCTGGCGCTACGCCTTCAATAGCTACCATGGTCCTGCCGTCAGCATTGGACTCAGCCTTCTTGCCTATGAAGTCTTCGAGGCTGCACAGAAAGGAGGTCTTAGGGTGCTAAGAAACACGTGCCCTACTGCCGGCGTTGGCGGCGGCTACACTCTGGTGGTGGGTACTCTCTCGTCAGTTCTGAATACGCTGACAACGTGCTTGAGTAGGATGTAATGACCACACCCGAACATTGTGTGACAGCGACGCCGTCGCAAAATACCGATTTCTATTGGGCGCTCATTGGCGGCGGAACTGGTGTCTTTGCTGTTATTCTCAGTGTAACAGGTCAAAGCTTTTCCAGATGGTATAGTCTTTGCGGCTGGCATAATCTTCAACATCACGTCTTCCCTGCGCGGCGACGCTTTCTGGTAGGCATGGAAGCTCTCTATATCTCTATGCCTGATCGCCTGGATCAAAGGCTACGGCTGCCTACGTCCTTGCGAACCGCACGCTCTCGCTGCAGCCGCTTACTCTCCCTGACCAATCCGATTCCGATGACACCGTCAGTGCCCTCATTGAACCTCTCCTTGCAACACTCACAGCTCTTAATGCCCCCCTGCACCGTAAATATCACCATTTCCTTTCCTGTATCTCTACGCCGTGTACTTGTCAGGAGACAGTGTGGACTCCCGTTTCTGGGTCATAGCGACCCATCAGTGAGCGTCCTTTGGTGCATATAAAAGGGGTTCCGCCCCTGAATAGTTTGGAAAATTCAGGCATTAACGGTTGTCTATTTACCGCCTATACCATGGGCCACATTCTGGGCTGCTTCTTCTCCTTTCACTCTGTACTTCACCCTTTTCTCTCATAGTACTAGGGTCTGCTGCCTTACGGCCTATCTAGTTCCTCTGTGATCCAAGCATCGCGGCTACTTCCACGCTCCGTTCTCACTTCTGAGAAGGAGAGATGTGCCTTGATAGATAGGCAGCGCCATATTACCTCCCTAGCCGGGGGCACATTCTGAATTGTCAGCACGCACTAGCACACCCACGCACGCCTTCCGCTGTCCCTTCTAACACTGTCCTGCCTACCTCGCACGATGCATCTGTCCATCAGATGATAGTTGGGCAGTGGGACTGGAACAGGACATGGGCTACGAATCTGCTCAAACAAGAAAAAACCCTGCTCGGTGGTATATTGCCGGCGCTGGGGAAGCTGTCGCCTGTGTCTGGCACGTACATAAGCGAGGAGAATCCGGCGCAAGCGGACTGGAAGAAGGGGTTTTTACTGGCAAACCTATTAAAGGCTCGTGGATGTAAAGAGGAAGTGGGATCCGGAGGGCGTGTTCTTTGCGCATGCGGGGTTTGAAGCCATGACTGGCGCATTGATCAGGAGGGGAGGCTGTGTAAGCTTACAAGTTTATAAGGAATGTTATAGCTTGGGTTCAGCGACAACCAAACCGTTCTGTAACAGGCCAGGCATCACCGGGCAACATGATGCAATGCACTCAATGATATGTTGCCGTATTTCTTCTATGCTCACTCTCCTCCGCCGCAGTCCCGAGACGTCCTCGGTAAAAGTCAGAAGCGCCAGTGTCGAAAAGTGTCAGACCCAACTGAAGGTTAGGGCTGTTAGCTGCGCAATGGCTTAGTTAGCTTTGCAACTAGTGGATGCGTTATTGGATGCGTTATTCGAAGCTCCGGTATCGCTTCCTATCGGATATAGTTATTTTACGTATATTTAATAAGGCTTTATAACCTTTTTTTACAAAGTTGGAATAACAATGTTTTCTTTTTAGGTAAATATATTGTAATATATAATAATAGGGTTTTATATTTTTTTTATAATTATACTTAAATATACTTATTATATATATCGCTTTAAAGATTATTCGAAACTTTGTTATTATTTTTATAATAACAATGTAACTTATTACTAGCTTTTTAAAAAAATTCTACTTATATACTTTTATTATTTAAGCTATGCTTACTTTGTTTATAATATGTTTAACTATGCTTTTTTATTTAAAAAAGAAAATCTTAATGGGATTTGATTAAAGCGTTTTAAAACGTTATTAAAAAGTTAAGAAATATAATATATTTAGCTTTAATGTTAAATTTAAAGCGAGGTTGTTACAAAATCATATTAATTTTAATAACGCGTATATTTAGTTATTAATGAAAAAGCCTGTTTTGTTCAATTTTTAAAAAAAGGATTTAGTTGCTTTTATTACGTTTAATTTAATTCGGAAATTAATACGAAATTTCACAATATTATAAGAATATATAATTAACAATATATCTTTTTCTTTATTTAAAAAAGGCGTTTGCCGAAATTAACAGGTTTTAAACTAGTTCGTTTATTTTAATTAAACTTAAATATACTGGAAAAAGGTTATATTTTGAAAAGATTTATTATTTTAAAAAACAAGTCAAATTTATTAATAACGTTCGGAATTATAAATTATTATTCGATATATAAAAGGTTAAATAGATACCATTTAAATAACTATTTAGCTTTTTAAATACGAAATAATATTGTTATAATCTAACTAGCCTTAGCTTTTTCAAAAACGGTTAAAATCTTAGAAAAACAAGATCCGACGGTAACCCAAGGTTACGTAACTGGTGTTACGAACAGAAGGTTCTCACCATAACCAACTTGGTCCTTCTTGGCGAGTTGGAGGTTTGACCCGGTAAAACCTCGGAAGCCAAGGCTTGGCCCTCCCTACCAGAGATCTGAGTGATCTAGGTGATCTAGGTGATCTGGATTAGATCACATAGATTATATAGATCCACGACATACTTACTATTGGAAAGATGGATATATAAGGGACCAGTTTCCTATATAGATAGCCTTTAAATAGTTTCGCTTTTTAGTTATTAATTTAAGCTTTTAATTAAAAGTAACTGTATTGTTTTTTAATTAAAGGAAAAGTACTTTAAATCTTTTTAACGAATACATTAAATTATTTTTCGCTTTATTATTACCTGCAAATCAAGATTTTTTTCGGATATTGTTTATATTTTCAGGTAGATATATAATAAGTTCGTTATATTTTAATAGTTTCTTAATTAATAGCCGACGAATAATTTAAGGCCCAATTAGGCATGAACCTTTTTAAATTCAATAAAGACGATATTACAAAACGACGTTTAAAAAATAAACAATATATTCGATTCCCGTTATTAGCTAGTAAAAGATTAATAATTAAAATTGATAATTTACCCCTTATTAAAAAAATGTTTTAACTTATCGACAACATGGCGCTTCTTATAACTCAAGCCCAAGCCGGTTCTTTTTTTTTTTTAGCAGCAACCTGCCCTAACTTCCAAAGAAACTATTAAGGTATAAGGCGACTTAAAGGAAAAAGAGGATTATGAAAAGGAGAAGCCCGCAACCGAAAAGCCAGAACTTAAGGGCAAAAAAAAAGAACGGATAACAGACGAAAAACTGGATCTTTTAACGACAGAAATTCAGGCTTTAAAAAAGGAAAATACCAGATTTACTCGAAAAAAAAAAGAAAGTACCCGATTTGTTCGAAAGAAGAAGGAGAAGGCTTCCGTATTACTTTTGTTTGCCCCTAACCCCTATCGCGAAATTACCATTTTATTTCCTGGATACCATAAAATGCCAGAAATTAAAGGTTACAAGCCTGCCGTTTTTAAACTTTATGATGGATTTACAGATATAAAAGGATTCCTGATCCAGGCCCGGATTTATCTTAAGTTTTACCAGAGCTTTTTGGTAGAGGATTACCAGAAAGTACTGGCCATCTTTCAAATACTTGCAGGAAAAGTTTTTTTGTAGTTCGAACTAATCTTAAGGGATTACTTAAAGAATTACCCCGAAAGTTTATCTAACGTTATTAATTATATTTTTAGCGATTATAAGCATTTCGAAAATAAAATACGAACTTTATTTGGAAATACCGATAAAAAATAACATATAATAAAACAACTGCATTTGTTACGACAAACTAAGTTAATAGCAAAATACACAACCAAGTTTAATCGCTTAACTGCTATTTCGTAACTGCCAGCAAACGCATTATTTTATCCATATTACGACGGCCTAAAACCTTAAGTTAAAAATACGATATACAAAGTACTTAAGATAAGATCCTTTAAGGAATATACAGATCAGGTTATTATCGCCGATCGACACATATTTAATAGGTACCTCGAAAAAAAAGGATTTAACAAACGAAAGGACAAAAAAAGTTCAAGTAACCGAACTTAGAAAAAAAAGGACAAACCTTAAAAAAAAGCCAGCTCAGCTTCGAAAAATCCCAAAATAAACAAATCCAATATAAAGTGTTTTAATTGTGGCAAAAAGGGCCATTACAAAAACAAATGTCGTTCCCCAGCCAAAAGAGACACCAAAAAGGGAGGAATTCCCTAATTTTAAAGAAAATCCCAAGGAAAACCTTAGAAAAAAATACGAATAGCAGAATATAAATTAAATAACGAGAAGGAGGAGGAAAAGAAAGAAATTAACACCGTTTCTTTCCAGCCAGAATTTACTATTGCCATAACGAGCTAGGTTCAAAACGGCAACTTAAAATACGAGCGTTACCTAACCTGCCAGAATTAAATTGCCAGAGCTTGCAAGTATTATCCCGGATAAACAACCTTTAAGATAATTATAAAGTTAGGATATATCTGTTATTTAAATAAATAGGAGTGTAAGATTTACGACGAAAATAGCTAGTTATAGCCAAACCTTAATAATTACGGATAGTTGTCCCCCGAGCTTTGTAAGTTCCCCGAATATACGGTACACCCAAAACCCGACAGCACCAGAATATAACAAACGAATAATCATGATTTTTTCAATTTCTTTACTTGTTACGATTATGGTTATTTGATCTATTTGCGAGCCAAAAAAAATAACGATTGTTAGCCCGGTTGGAATAAGGAAACATCCACTAAGCCAGATGATAAATATAGATACGCTAAAATTTCCCGATAGCCAGAATATCCTAAGTTTTGTTACTTATACCCAGAATCAAAACAGAGCCAAAGGGCCATAACATAAGAATATATGTATTATTTACCCATGCTGTATACGATATATAAGGCTTTGGTAGCAGGATTAGACCTACGAAAGGATACAGTCCAGTTAAGTTCCCTTTCGCTTAAGGAAAAAAAACTAACCTAAGTTTATACAGTTCCAAGATTTCAATGTTAATATAATAAACGAACTTGGTTTAAATGCATGGACGATTATTATTCTAAGTACGCAGTTAAAAAGGTCCGAAAATGGAGACGTTTTTAATATAATTAACCTTATTAATCAAAAAACCTTAAAGGCTTTCGATATTAAGGTATCGAAAAACCCGCTAATACAAAACTTTATGCAAAGCCAGAACAGGACTTAAAAGTTAAATCGAGATTCCCCTACATTATAAAAACAAGATATTTAAGGCCATGATTAATTTAAAAGCAAAAAAAAACTTCATTTTATTAGCTGTAACAGAAAAATACCAGATCCTTTAGAAATACAAGTTGCAGTTTTACAAATTACGTACCGTTAATGGAAACCTGTTTATTTACGAAAATGGTCGAATTTTTAAAAAAACGGAAAAACTTCCAATCCAAGTATAAGGATATTTAAAGAAAATTGTTTTCGATATAGCCGACATTTCAGGACACGACATTATTTTGGGAATGCCATAGTTTTGTTTTAATAATCCACGTATTAACTGGAAGAAACAAACATTTTTCTGGGAAAATGAAAAAAATCAAAAGGTTTGCTATGTTATCAAAAAAGTACAAATCCCAAATTAAGATATTACAGTACCTTTAAAGTACCGATAATTTAAAAAGCTATTCAAGAACAAAAAGAATTACGAACTACCTCCTTATAGTTAATGGGATTATCGGATACCTATTAAGGAAGGATATTATCCTAAGCTTTATAAAATTTACCACATAAACCCAGAAAAATCAAAAACCTTATGGAAAAGCATACAGCTGGACCTAAAAAAAATACATTCAACTTTTTAACTTTCCCGCCGGATACCCCGTCCTTATAATTCTAAAAATAAAAAATGGCAAACAAAAAATTAACGAAAACGGAAACCCGGTTTTTAAAAAAGTAATCAACTACAAACAGTTAAATAATATTACAATCAAAAACGGCTACCTTTTAACCCTTATAAATACCCTAAAAAAAACGTTAATAAAGCCAAATAATTCACCATATTCGACCTTCGAAATAGCTATTACCGCATCAAGATAACCAAAAGCAAAAAATAAAAAATAACGTTCAAAATAATACATAGACTTTATAAGTACAAAGTTATGCCAATAGGATTTACTAACGCTCCCGTAAACTTCCAACGTTTAGTTATAACCACTTTCAAACAGTTCCTAAATAAATTCGTATTTGTTTACCTCGACGACATTCTTATCTATTCCGAAACGTTAAAGGAACATAAAAAACACGTTACTTAAATATTCAAAACATTAAATAAAGCAAACATTCGAATTAACCCAGCAAAAAATATATAGCATATACAGAAACTGGACTTTTTGGGATTTACCCTTACTTCCGGCCAAATCCAGATTTAACGCTTTAAGTTGGAAGCAGTTAAAAACTAGCCTATCCTTAATAAAGCAACCGTTACAAACATCCGACAAATCTTAAGATTTACGGGTTATATACGCGGCTTAATTAAGAAATATGGAAATATAATTAAACCATTAACGAGACTTACCATTAAAAAATACGATAGAAAAAAGTTTAAGCTTCCAAAAAAAACTAAGGAAACATTTCGAATATTAAAAAACGTAATCATCAATAAACTTGTTATAAGAATACCTAATTTAAATAAAAAAAAGCGCCTAAAAACGAAAGCTTTAAATTATGTATTAAATACCGTTTTAAAACAACTAAAAAATAACGATAAATAATACTTAATAACGTATTATTCCAAAGCACTTCGAAATACAAAACTTAGATATCCGATTTATAATAAGAAATTATTAACAATTATTAACGCTTTTAAGGAATAAAAACCTTTCCTTAACGGAACGAAAAAACCTTTCGATATTTACTTTAATCACAAAAATTTCACTCGATTCATAAAAGCACAAAAACTAAACAAACGACATAAAACTTGGATAATCTTCTTATCGAAATTCAACTTCAAAATCCACCACATCAAAAGTAAAAAAAATATCCAAGCGGACATCCTAAATCGCAAAAGTAATTACAACTCCAAAATCCCAAAACGCTATATATAGATATTACAGGCTACGGAAAATGGCACTTTATAACTATACGTAATCCTAAAACAACTTATACCAAAACTTTTGGTACAGTTTAAAAATTCCTACAATTCAAATAAACGGAAAAAAATAAAGCAATTAAAAAAACAATCCAAGAACCAACTTTTATACCATAACAAAGTTTACATACCAAAAAAACAACAAAAACGGTTTATTAAGAAATTCCACGAAAACCCTTTATATAAACATTAAGGAATCTTTAAAACTACTAAGCGACTGAAAGAAAAATACGATTTCCCTGAACTTCGCCGGGTAATCAAATAAGTTATCAAAAACTGCAACATTTATAATAAGGCAAAAACAACCCGACATAAACTTTATGGCTTACTGCAACTTACAGATATTCCCGATAAAGCATAAAACACCATCGTTTAAAATTTTATTATCGGTTTACCTTTATCGAAAAACCCCGTTACTAAAGTCGAATATAATAAAATATAAGTAATCGTTAACAGATTTACCAAATATAGATATTTCCTACCCTTTAAAGAAAATATAATAACAAAATAGTTAACGTACGCCTTTATACGATATTACCTCGATAAATACAGAATATTAAAAAGGATTATTTCCAACAGAAATAAGTTATTTACCTCCAAATTTAATACCAGCTTTTTTAAACAGATCGGCGCCAAACTTAAGTTCTCTACCGCATATCATCCGTAAACGAATAAGCAAACCGAACAACTAAACTAAACCCTGGAACAATATTTACGAAGTTATATTAATTATTAATAAAACAACTAGGTAAAACTTTTATTACTTGCTTAAATAGCCTATAATACCTCCGTTAACGAAAATATAGGCATATCGCTTTATATAACGGTATACGGACACGATTTAAAAACATAACGTTCAGAACAACCATTAAGCAAGGCCTTTACAATCACTACAATTATATCACGAGCAGAAATAATCGTAACTAAGGTTAAAACGATCCAAGCCCGTTTATAAACTAAATTACAATTTTTTTAATAACAAATAGCCCAGTATTATAATAATAAAAAATTAAGGAACCAATCTTATCGAAAAAAAACAAGGTTTATTTATTACGGCAAAAACTTAATGCAACCTTAAACATTTCACAAATTAAAACGAAAAAGCCGAATAATAAATTTAAATTTAAAAAACTCGGCCCTTTTAAAATTAACGAAGTTATTTCCAAAACTAACTACCGACTGTTATTACCCAAAACAATAAAAATACACCCTGTCTTTTACATTTCCCTATTCGAACTAGTACCGAAAAACGTCCCGTTAAAAAAAAACCTAAAGCTGGAAAATAATACTAACGAATATAAAGTCGAAAAAATACTGGATTCCAGGATAGTCAAAAACAAAATTTAATATCTGGTTAAATAAGAAAGTTACTTATACGACGAAAACATTTAGGAATTACTTAATTACCTGACGAATATGATAGACCTAATTAAAACGTTTTACCGATAAAATCTTAACCGACCGTTTTTAACGCAGCTAAGGTCGCAGGCAATAAAGGTTTTTCGCCCAAATCTAGATTTACGGCGCTCCAGTCGAAAAAGGATGCCTCCGCCATAACGTTCATTTCAGAAGCAAGCTATGCTTGCTTTGCTTCCACGTAACGCTATTCCTCCTCTAACTTTTCCCGTTCCTCCAATTAATCCAATTTCAAATTTTCTTTTAGCATTTTTAAAGCTTTTTTTTTAAGAAGATCCTGCTAAAAACGTAACCGTTTCAACCGACCAATAAATTCCCTCGTTTTCCTTTTTGTAACCTTTTAATAAACCAGAAACTTATTTTCCAATTCCCGTTATTTTTACTGTAATCGCTTTTGTATTTTATTTATTTTTTTCAGGAAATTCATTATTAAAACGTTACAAAAAAAACGCTAGTAACGAGTACAACAGTTGCAGCTTGGATATTTTACAGCGTAAAAACATTTTTTTTTCCGAGGCGGGTACAATTAAAATAAAGGAAAGCTTTAATTCCAAACTTTTTAATTAATTTTACACGACTGTTACGAAAATCCCGCTAATTCAAACGTAATTTCCTTTTTTCCTTTTAAATACGACCTAACATGTTAAAATTAATTGGGGATTCCAATACCAATCCTATTAAGGGACCTTTTACCTTTTATCTTTAGGACAAAGATTTTTGAAAAAGGGGAATAATGTTACGAACAGAAGGTTTTTACCACAACCAACTTGGTCCTTCTTAACGAGTTGGAGGTTTAACCCGGTAAAACCTCGGAAGCCAAGGCTTAGCCCTTCCTACCAAAGATCTGAATAATTTAGGTAATCTAGGTAATCTGGATTAGATTACATAAATTACATAAATCCACGACACACTTATTATTAGAAAAATGGATATATAAAGGACCAGTTTCCTATATAAATAGCTTTTAAATAGTTTCGCTCCTTAGCTATTAATCTAAGCTTTTAACCAGAAGTAACTATACCGTTCTTTGATTAAGGGAAAAATACTTCAAATTTCTTTAACGAACATATTAAATCATTTCTCGCCTTATTGTTACCTGCAAATCAAGACTTTTTTCGGATACTGTTTATACCTCCAGGTAGATATATAACAGGTTCGTTACAACTAGCTTAAAGGGTTTAACGGTTTTGGCACCTTAAGCGCTTTAAGCTGAATAATAACGTTTAAAGAACTTAACGGGCTTAAAAGTTTGAATATTTTAAACGTCTTAAGCCAAAAGTAAGATATATACGTTTATTATTTTCTATAGTTTCAGATAATATTAACTTGTAATACAACTTAATTATTTAAATTACTTTTAGTTATTTGCTATTATTAAACGTAATTAGTTTTACCCGTTATTACTTAATTTTTTATAGTATTACTATTAATATAAATCCGTACGATTAAGTTTAACAGTTGGTTAATTAATTTAGCCGTTATATGTTACAAGTTTTTGTTTAATAATATAATTAGACTTTAAGTAATATCCGAACCGTTAATATATCGATTAGCGTATAAACAATAATTATTTCGGAATTTACGGTTTAATAGTTTTAAAATAAAATTAGAAAATTCGAAATTACCGTTTAGCAATTTAATAATAAGGTAATAGTAGCTTAACTAGTGGGTTTTGGTAAAATAAAACTTAAAAAACCTTAATTTTATAACGGAAAAAAAAAACGTTTAAAATTTCTTAACCTGAATTCGGGTTTATTTTCGTCTTAAAGGACTTACCGACTTTACGGACCAGATTTTTGCTGTTGCCGTTTGCTTAAAAGGGGATACTTTTAATTAGTTTAAACTTACTATAAGAGACTTTTTAGAGAACGGGGAGTCCGATTAAAAGGAAATTACCCGGAAAGTTTTTTTTTAGTTATGTTAACTTTAAAGATAAGCTTAAAAATAATTTTGAAAACCCGGACGACGAACGAATTGTAGCTTAATAGATTTTCTAATTATGCTAGAAAATATTAATATCTAAATACGTTATAAAGTTTAGAAACTTTATGGCAAAAATAAAATAAATAGATAACGAAAACGATACCTTAATCGATATATTTTATAAAAGTTTAAAAAAAGTTAAAAACGAAATTATTAAGTTTTTACGATTTACGATATTTAACAAATATATTATAAAAATAATAAAAACTACTAACCGATAGTTCGAAAAATAACAAAAACGACAAGAATATTTTATTTTACAGGTTAAATATTTTAAAGCTAATTAAGGAAAAAAACGTAAAGCGTTTTTTACTTCCTATGGAATAGTTTTAAAATTTATAAAACTTAGCATTACTTAATGACAGGATATAAGCTAGGTATAATGTTATAATTGCAGCAAGATAAGATATGTTATTAAACGATATAAGTTACTGTTAAAAATCGACAAAAAAGTATATTGAATCTTAATATTTAAAAAACGGTTAAAAAGGTAAAACGGTAATAAATAAGTTAACATAATTTATATTTGCGAAAATAATAATTAAGAAAAAGCGCGATAAGGATTTAAAACGGCCAAAACTTTTTTATAAGTAATTATAAACAGGCAAATTTAAAAGGTTCGATATATGGATTTTTATTCTATTTATTATAATTAGTTTTAATGCCTTATTTATTCGGAAGAAAAATAACGAATTTATAGACGAATTATTTGTATATATAAAGAAAGTTTTAATTTTTATACTTATACGGGATATAACAAAAAAGATTAACAGTAATATCGAAAATTACGAACTTTTATTATATAAAAGAAAATCGAAAACATAATATTTGAATTAATATAACCGGAAGGCAAGGAATACCTTTAAAGGGACTTTACGTATTATTTCGGATAGTGCGATTATTAAACCTAAAAGGAATTAATTTAAAGGTTTATTAACAAATATTATCAAAAGGTTATTATAGAAATTTAATTACAGCTAGCTTTCGAAATAAATTCCTAAAAACGAAAGGAATTAAGAAAAAAAGCTAATAAAGTCTTTTAATTAAAACTAACCAGTTTTTGATGCGGGATGGGAAGTTATTAAAGAATTAAAAGATAACATTTGCGATATGGCAAACCGGTTATATTAATAGGAAAAGAAGATTTTTTTAATTAAAAGTTTATTTGTACCGTTAAAAAGGATAAATAAAATAAGTATAAAAGATATATAAGCAATTTACGGAGTAAATTTAATAACTTATAGAGTTCTCAAAAAAGAGACGTTACTTATAAAAAAACTTTAAGATAGCGAAAGTCGGAAACGATAACGAGGATTTCTTAAAATAGCTTTAAATATAATAATAAAAGCTAATAATAACTTTATTACTTTAAAAATACGAATTAAAACATATTAATATATCGTAATAATGGATTGTGAAGCTTTAAGCGCCAATTATATTACCTCGAAGTTAATAAATTAGCTTAGATTGCTATGGAAAGATAAAAAGGATTTTTATATTGCCGAAAACGGTGAAAGTCAGGTATTTGCTTATAATAACGGGAAAATCGCATACGAAATTAATTATTTTAAGATTTTTATTTAAGGACAAATCCAAATAGTTATTTTGACATTGTTCCGTTAAGGAATTACGACATAATTTTAAAAAAGCTATGGTTATATTAGTATAACCTTTTAATCGATTAAAGTACTAGCTAGGTAAAATTTATTTTATACCTTATTAACAAACGAAAAAAATAAACAAAATTTCTATATTTAATTAATAACAGGAAAAACGATAAATGCAGATATAAAAATACGATAGAAATTTTGATACTTAAAGGAATAAGATATAAAAAAAGGTATAATAAACGTATTCGACGTATTATAACCATTATCCGGGTGCAGTTTTGCGACATAAACGAAATCTTAAAAAACCAACCCGAAAAGCCAGAAAAGATATAGTTAATATATTATCATAATACCGCAAATATAAACGATTATTTCAGATAATAATTAAAACGAAGTTATTAGAATATAACGAATAAGATTATGAAATAATTTTTAAAGAAGGTACTTTATCTAAGTTTTACCTTATTTACAATTTGAACGAAACAAAGTTATATATTTTACGTATATATCTAGAAGATCGATTTTAAAAAAAATAAATTAAACAGTTTATATTTTTAGCCGGATATTTTATATTTTTCGTATTAAAATAAACGGCAAGTTACGATTAATAATAAATTACCGACATTTTAATAATATTACTGTTAAAAATAAAATATTTTTACCATTAATTACCGAAATAAAGGACTATTTATAAAAAGTTAAATGGTTTACTGTTTTGAATTTTAAAAACGGGTATAACCAAATTCGAATTAAATTAAAATACGAATAAAAAACGGCTTTTCGAACGAAATACGGATTGTACGAATATTTAATTACGTTAATAAAATTTACGAACGTATTAATAGTTTTTTAACGAATGATTAACTACGTATTTCGAAAATACCTGGATATTTTCGTTATATATTATCTAAACGACATTTTAATTTTTTCAAAATCAGAAAAAACATATATAGGATATATTTATTAAGTTTTTTAAGTTTTATAAAACGTTAACTTGTTAATTAACGTAAAAAGAATTTAATTTTATACGCAAAAAGTGGAATATTTAAAATATATTATTACTTTAAAATATATTAAAATGGACCTAAAAAATTATAGCAATTACTAAATAACTTACATTTACCACTATTAAAAAGGTATAAGTATTTATTAAATTCGTTAATTATTACCGAAAATTTATTATATATTTTAATAAAATTTTAATACCTTTATTTAATTTTACCAGAAAAACAACGAATTTTAATAGATAACGCAAATAAAAAAAACTTTTTAGCAAATTAAAAACGTAATTATTAGTAAATTAGTATTAATTACGCACGATCCAAAACGTTTAATTAAGTTAAAACCCGATTTTTCGGATTATACGTTAAACGTAATTATCGGATACCGAAATAATTAAAAAATACTTTATTCGATTATTTTTTATTTACATAAATTAAAAAGAACAAAACTAAATTATGTTATTCACGATAAAGAATTTATAGTTATCGTTAAGGTTTTCCGAGAATTTAGATATATGCTTAAAGGAAACTTTTACCAGATTAAGGTTTATACGGATTACAAAAGTTTTATACGTTTTATTACTATACGAAAATTTATAAAATGACAATTACGTTACGCGGAAAAGTTAACGGAATATAATTTCGTTATTATTTACCAAAAAAGCTCTGAAAACGGTAAAGCAGATATTTTTTTATAAATAACCTAACTTAAAAAAATTGGTTAAGGTTAACTATAGGATTTTTGATATTATTTTAGAAAGATATTTAAAATTACGACAAATCGTAACAATTAAGGCAGTATTTTCTAATTTATATTAAAAAAATATAACAATATAACGATAACTTACCCGATGATTAAAAAATAAATAAAATTTAAGTATTAGAAGAATATTAACAGGACTTAATATGGAATATATATTAATATCTACTTTATGGATTCTATAGATTTATAAAACGTTAAAACGATTATAACATACTTAATATTTTCTTAAAATAAAAACAGCAGTATAAAAAGTCAAATAAAAATGTAACGTTTACGTTAAAGTTAAAGTTTTAAGGTATAAACCGTATAGAAAACTGCAATTCTTTTTAGTTTTGTAACGTTTATAGAATTTAATTATTATAGATTTTATTATTAAATTTTCCTTATTCGAAAACCTAATAATTAAAATATATTATGATAGCATTTTCGTAATTATCGATCGATTTAGGAAATTTTCTTATTTCTTACCTTATTACGAAGATATAAATACAAAATGAATAATATATATTTTTTTCCGACATATTTTTAATATACATGGATTATTAATAAAAATTATCTTAAATAAAGGAATTACGTTTATTTTTAAGTTTTAATAAAGCCTTATAATATAAATTAACCTAAACTATAAGTTATTTAACGTATTTAAATCTTAAATAAATAGATAAATAAAACGGTTAAATTAAACTTTTGAAATTTATTTACGATGTTATATTAATTACAAATAAAATAATTAGGTCGAAAAGTTATTAATAGTTTAGTTAGCTTATAATACCAGCAATTACAAAAGTATTAAAATAACTTATATAATTATACGTAAAAATGAAAATAAAACTCGAATTTGTACGTAATTAAATAAAAAGGTATTACAATTAAAATAAATTAAAGGGATTAACTTTTTTAAAAGGAAATATAATTTACTTAGTTACTAAAAATATCAAAATTAAACGCTTAAATTAAAAATTCGTTTTAAATATATCGGTTTATATAAAGTTACTAAAATAATTTCAGAAAATAATTATAAATTAAAGCTCTCCTCGAAAATTAAATTCCATTTAATTTTTTATATTTCTGTAAAGGAATGGTCTCGGGGCGTTCCCTACTTAAGCGCGGACAAGGACTTCCAACGTCACCTAGCGTTGGAACTGCTGATCTTTTGATTATGTGGCGGAGTGGCTAGTCCTTTCTATTCCCTTACAATTTCCTTATTTAAGTTAATAACGGATATTATTAAAGTTAATATAAAATAGGAAGATAAAATAAAAAAAGATATACCGGTATACGAAGCAAAAAAATTCTAAACGTACGTAAAAAAAAAACGGACTTATTAAATATTTCGTTAAATAAAAAAATTACTTAAATTTCGAAAATACCTGGAAACCCGCTAAGAATTTCATAAATGCCTAGCGTTTTTTAAAGGACTTTTACTAGCGACGTTGGAACCCGTTATATACGCCCTTTAATCTACGTTGTTAAAATTGAACCAATTAGTGGTATTAATGCCAGATTAATTAATCGGGGCCGCTGTTTACGTAAACGTAGCGATTTCGGTAAATAGTTTCCTTTGTTTTTTTTCTAAACGAATAAATTTTTCCATTATTTCGGTATTTTTGATATTACGACAAAGCATTTCCAACTTACGATTACGAAGTAACCGTCGTTGCTTTTAAAGATGATTTAGTTTGTTGGTAGTGGTACGTAATATTTTTCGAGCTTGCTTTTTTTCGCGCTTTAAATAATCTTTTTCATTTAATAATTTTCTATATTCCGTTTTTAAAGGCCCGAATATATTATAAGGCCTTTCGTACCGAATATAATGCGTACGTTTCCTAAAATTACGAAAAGATTTATAATCCATATCTTTTTTTTTATATCGGGAATAAAAAGGTATCGTAAAATTAATTCGAACGATTCGTTTAACCAAAATAAAAACGTTAATACATTAACGAAAACGGAACTTTTTAATTCGATTAAATATAATAATTAGCTTTAGAAAATATTAAAAAACGAAAATGAAAAAAGGAAGTTACTTACTTAAAATCGACAAATAAATAATTAATCTTTAAAGGCAAAGATTTTTAAAAATGAGAAATCGTATTATAACTTAATTAAGTTTAGTTTTTTTTAAAATGGTCGGAATTTTAGGAAAATAAGATCCGACGGTAACCTAAGGTTATGTTACGGTATTAAGTGGCACCTAGTGGGTATATAGGGCAGAACAAGGCGGTTAGTTGCTTGAGCTGACAACGTTCCACTTTTGGTGGTGTGATGGTACTCCCTTGTTCTCGTGCCGTAACAGGTTACGTAACCGGCTTAAAAGGTTTAACGGTTTTGGTATTTTAAACGCTTTAAGCTGTGTAATAGCGTTTAAAAAGCTTAACGGGCTTAAAAGTTTAAGTATTTTAAACGCTTTAAGCTAAAAGTAAGATATATACGCTTATTATTGAAATGGGGCAGTGTGCTGGGACTTAGGTCCGGGCTCGGATAATCAGTAACTTCATATTGCGTATGTATTTTTAGAGATTCATTTTTGCTGGGCGTAACCTTATTATCAGATTTTATTATGGTTTTAATATTATATAATATAAACTGCGTTTAAACTTATTATTAAGTATATTTACGAAGATATTTTTTGCGATTTTGTACTGATCAGGGCTGGGTTATTCCGTTTTAATTTATTTGGTATTTTCGGTAAGGAAACTAGCTTTAGTTAGTTACCGAGGCAGTTCCGGTTTTCGGAATTGGTAAACGGAGGGGATAAAGTTTTAATTGAAAGGCCGATAATATAGCGATTGTAATTATGGCGACTTAAAATATTTATAAACTTACGAACGATCCGAATATAAACGAGAATGCCGTTAATTCTGTTTATAATCGATTAAAGGGAAGATTATTAGGTTAAAATGATACGATGTTTTATAGCAAAATAAAGTTTTATTTGCGTAACGGCAGATAAGTAAAAAAGCGAAGATATCGGTTTTAGAATTTAGCTTAATTAATTAATTTTAAACTAATTGCGTAATTTAGATAATAAATTTATTATATGAAAGATTACGAAATAACGATACGAAACGAACAATTATTAGTAAAGGTTAAAAAAGCTAAAATTACGTTGCTGGTAACGTAGTTATTCGGAATTGAAAAATTAAAATTATGAAGCGACGATAAAATTAACGATATGGAATAAATTGCGAATATTAGTAGGAAAAAAAATAAGGTTGTAAAGTTACGTATTTTAATTACGAAACAAAAATTACAAGATAAAGAAAACGTTTTTTAATATAATAAAAAAGATATAACAAAGTTATTTTATAATATTATCTGAACTTGTTTTTTATTAATCGGATAATATCCGGTATAGAAATTGTTAGATAGTTTTTTTTAAAATTTGTTATTTGTGATTAGTTTAAACGTTAAAGCGGTTAAGTTAACGATGAAAATATTAGTTTTTCTATTAAAAATAGCCTAGTTTAGCCCGGAAAAACGGTACTGTATTAATCGGAAAAAGTCGGCTTATTTGGACCGTAAAAAAGGAAGGTTTTTTATTTTTTCGCAATAACGGAATTAAGGATTATAGTTAAAAAAATTAATATATATAATTATTTATTTTATATTTAAGTATTTAACGATAGAAAAGGAGGTTTTAAATTACGATAATGTTAAATTACCGGTTTTTAATTAAATTTCCGAATCGGGTTTTAATCGGTTTGTTAAAAAGCCGTTAACGTTTTTAAAGATTGTTAATTAGGTTAAGCGATACGGTTTGTTACTAGTATTCGAATTTTTTATTTTTAAAAAGACTATAATTTTACGTTAGATATTATTGTTTAATACCGATTAATGGATATATAAAAAGAAAGTAAGGTTAGCAAAGTAAAGCTTTTAAATAATCTGATTAGATTTTTAAAGTTTATTAAAACTTAAGAAGTTTCTGGAATTATTGTTAAAATATTTAAAAAATAAAAGGTTTTTTCAGTTTAGGTTTTTTCGAAGTTATTTATTGGGCTGGTATAATTTATACCGGATATTATATTATACAGACTTATTAATTAAAAGGATTACGGTTTTCCAGTAAATATTATGGATAAGATTATATCTTTTATGGTTTTTCCGGATTTATTAATTTATTCGAACTTTCGTTTTTTAAGTATTAAAGTTACCGATTAAATTAAGGGCGTTTATTGATTATTTAAGAAGTTTAGATTTAAAGAAATTGAAATAATTGCCGAATTATCTTATTAAACGGACAGTCTTAATATAAAAAACCGAATAAAAGTTGTTATCGACGGAATTATTAAGTGGGATACCGTTGTCGATATTATTTTAAAGATTTTTAAATTGCAGGATTTTAAGTAAATTAAAACTGTTAAAAATTAACTGAGGATTTTAACGAAGTAGGCTTAACGTTTTATATTTAATTATGTTTATAAATACTGTTTAAAATATGCTGTTAAAATCTGTAATATCATAGGGAAATTAAACGTAAAGGGAAAACGGTTATTAAAAATAAATATATTAAAAACTTATTAAAAAGATTTTCTGTTAGTTATTTAGAAAAGATTCTTAATAATTTCTTTATAAAACTTAAGGATTTATACGCGATATTTTACGATAATACTTATATAGTAATTAAAAATTAGGTTTTTAATAAGGTAGGCCTGATACGATATAAAGGCCGAAATAAATAGTAAGAAAAAGTCCGTTTCGATATTAACCAAATTAAGGAAAGCCGTCCGTATTTAACGCTGCGATAAGGAAACCCTGGAATAAAATATACGGTATTGAACTAATTTGATTAGGTATCCGAAATTACGAATGTATTGTAAAAATTAAAGATTGCGTAAGTTCGATAAATCTAAAACTTAAAAGCTTTTTTTAAAAAAATATAAAGATATAGCCGTTAAGGTTTTTTAATATTATGTTCCGTTAAAATAAAAGTTTCCGTAAGCTTGCGATTATAATGCCGACTTATCGATTAATGTAATAAGTTTTAGTTAAATAAATTTAAACGAAATAATTATTACCGAAACCGAAGTAGTTATCGGAGTGGTTACCGTAGTAATTAAGGCGGTTATAGAAGCCGTAAAAGCCGATTAAGTAATTTTAATCCCGGTATTTATTAGTTCTATTTAAAATCTAGATATTCGATATATAAGTGCAAATTGTTTTTTAATATAGAAAATATTGGATTAATTTGTTTCGACGACGACGGTACGATTATTTATTTTAAAAGTCCCGATAATCGTATTAAATTAAGTATAATATAATTTCCGATAATTCTTAAATATTAGGTAATTAATAAACGAATACCGATTTGGAAGAAAATATTGAAATAAATTTATAATTTTCCGAGCTTTTTTAAATAATATAAGGATAAAATATAATATTTTGATCGCCGACAGAGGTTTTTTAAAGGTACCAATAATAAAAAAGCCGGTACCGAGTTTAGTAATACATAAAAGATTATTTTAAATTCGGTTTATTTTATGAAAATCCTAAAACAACTAAAGGCTAGTAATAATTAAAATCGCGTTACCGAAATTAATATAACTTATTTTGTTATAAAAAGCGAAATGTTTTTTTATAAAAAGGTATCTTTACGTAATTAATTATAAAGTAATTTTATTAAGGTTAAAAAAACCTGATACTTAAAGGAAATCCGTATTTTAAAAGTCGAAGAATTTAATTAGCCCGATATATTTATTAACGTTATAATAATTAAATATGTTAGTAAAAAAAAGTCGATAAAACTATTAAGAAAATTAAGGTTAATAACGATAATATTATGTATAAAAATGTTTTATTTATAAATAAAAAAGCTGGTATTTAGATTAATAACGAGCTAAATTACGGCGGTTTAATGAATAAACGCGTTATTAAGTTTTGAAAAAAGAAAATTAAAAAAAAAACGTTAAAAAAAGTTTAAAATTATTTAGTTCGAATTAATTAAGGTTTACCCGGATTTTAGTAAGGCTTTTAAGAATTTCATAATTACCAAGATTTTGGAAATATTCGGTCGTATTAGCAAAAAGATGATTAAAATAACCGAAGCCGAGGCTCGAAGTTTTAAATTGTTAGTAGTAATAAGAAATAGTTCTAGAATTTTAATAATAAACATTAGGTATAAAACTGAAAGCTAGGAAAAAGCTAACGTTCTGTCCGTACAGTATTATAATCCGACAAAATATATTATTCCGTTATTTAAATTTCTAATTAAAATAAGCTATAAAGGCGGCGAAAATCTAATTAATGGTATAATCGATATTGAAGCAGAATTAAACGTTATTATCGCGTTTTATATTAAAAAATACGAATTAATTATACGACAAATACGAATATCGTTTATGGGTTTTAATTCGCAAAAACGGATACGATTCGAAAGTATTATTAAAGTACCTATTTGGTTCGCTAGCCGATTAATTACTATTTTGTTGTTTGTCGTCGATAACAGCCATATTACACAACTATTAATATTCGGATTAAATTTTATGGCCAAATCGAAGATAACTTTAAATATGGACTTTAAAATTATAAAAGTAATTTTGGAATTCGGCCTTATAAAAATCATTATTTTATTAGTACCTGCAGGAAAATTTAATCGCAATATCCGTACCGATAAGGAGCTAGAAAAAAAGCAGCCGGTAAAATCCTAGGCCGTTTTATTAGCGTAAATAAGTTTACGAACGAAAAGACCGATAAACCCGTTACGAATCCTTATGTTTTCTCGATTAATAATACTTGTTTTAATTAAAATTACTTTAGTATTTAAAACGCGATTAGAAATAAGTTAAAGCCCGGCGATATTATCTTAAAATAGTTTACCGACGAAAAGCTGGCGTATGCCCTTTATGGCATTTTTTGGAAGGAAATGTATAATTATATTAACAAGAAACAAGCCGTTAAAATTAATATTATGTATAAATTTAAGTAAAAAAAAATCGTTTTTGTTAATGATATATTACTTAACGGATTTATCCCTTTAAAAAACCTAGATTGGAAAATTAAGGAACTTAAACGGGTATAAGAGGTTATTAATTAAAAAAAAGAAAGCCTCGACAAGCCCGGCATATTATTAGCAGCTTTATTTTCCAAATTTTCCGATATATTTTGAGGTATCCGGCTTACCGAAAAAAAAGCTGCGGTTTTCTTTAATTATATAGGCGATAAGTTTACCCGTGTAAAGAAGGCCTTTTTCAAAAAGATGTTATTTCGAAAAGAAACAGCTTTAATTTGAGATTGGAAAAAGTACGGAAAAATTAAAAAATGTATCGTACTTATTTACGAAATTCGTATAATTTCCCATAAAACCTGGCAAACCAAAAGTATTGAAGTACCGGTTAATATAAAAACAAACTAATTAACGTATTATAAATACGGATTTAAAAAGAAATATTCGAATTATTTTATGCCGCGTATAAAAATGCTTAGTTTTTTATAAAGAAAAAGGATAATAACTTGCAACTAATTAATTCTGCCATAAAGTTAAACGTTATTACATTACGAAATACGTAAATGCTTAAAAATTACGACGAATTTTTAATTAATTTTGCCATATGCTTTTTGGTTAGTTTAATAATTTTTTTTCCGGTTACGATTAGGTTACGTTAATTCCGGTTAACAGAAATTATATGACGTTTTCGATATTTTTGGAACTTTTTAAATATATTACTATATTTATGGGATTTATTAATTTTGTAACTTATTTTCATTGTATAATTGGAAGGATTTTAGATAATTTAATGCTTAACGTAACCTGGTTATTCGTTAATAACCTTAATATTAAAGGATTAAAAATTAGATACGATAAGGCAAAGATTTTTTTAAAATTCGACGATTTGTTTATAAGCATATAATAAACATAGATAAAACCTTGTTAAACTATAAGTTTGTTAATATTACGATTAATATGGCAAAGTTTTAACAATATTAAGAAATTGCTGTTATAATCGGTTTTTTTTACGGATCAAATAGCCGTCGACTTGATAATATTAAGGTAATTAAAATTTTGGAAATTAAGCCGTACAAAAATATTACGGAAATTAAAGCTTTTTTAGGTATTACCGTTTATTACCGGATATTTATTATATATTATGTTTTAAAAGCTAAACTTTTAACCCGGTTATTTCGTAAAAACCGACTTTTTAAATGAGGCTTTAATTAAGATTTAGCGATAAAAACCTTAAAAAAAACCTTACCATAATTCTGATTTTGATTATTTTAGATTATAATTTTAATATAAGAAAAATTATTATAAAAACCGACGTAAACAGAAAATGTTATAGAGGCACTTTAAGTTAATTGATCGACAGCGTCGAATATTGTTATAATTAGACAGATTACGAGAAACCTATATATAAGGTAACGTACTACATAAGTAAGCGGCCCAAATAAGTAAGCGAACCGTTTTTTAGCATTTCGCAATAATACATTCGAATATAACAACCATAACATAAGAAATCAATTTAAACTAATCGGATTCGTTTTCGCTAAACGTAATTACAGCTTTTTTATAAGTACGCGTATTATGTCCGGGCTTGCCGTAGATGCCACACTTCCGTTCCTTCGTTTTAATCCTTTTGCGATAATTACTTTTAGTCGCTATTGGCTGCAGTTTTCCATTACCCCCTTTTTTTTTGAAAACGTTTGTTTTTGGTTTTTTGGCGTTTGTTAAAAAGATGGTTGGTTTCGCGTAATTTGGCGGTTTTTTTTAAGAAGAACAATTTCGTACAAAAGTATCAAGTTACTTTTTGTTAAAAGATTAACCGATTTAACCATTTTTGTCGGCGAGCTTCCCTGGTAATTTCTAATCTTTCTTTGCAAGTATTATCCCCGTTTTTTTGTTTTTTGTATATTTCGAGGGGTTTTCGACGGTGGGGAAAAAATGAAGCCGGCGGAGGTAAGCGGCGAGACGGTCGGCGTAGGTACAGCTAAAGGAATTTCCAAATCGGAAAGAACGTTATTAAGATCGAATGGAACAAGTCCAGCTTTTGCGAAACCGGACTTAATATTATCGGACGTTATGACGGCTTTAAATGTATTGAAAAAACCGGCAAAAAAATTTTCCTTAGCAATGTAAGTATAGTAACGTCGCATTAAATTCTCGATATAAAGCGCATAAGCGCGTTTTAAAACGGAAAAATAAGATACGTCGAAAGGTTAAAGTTAATAAAAGGAATAAGGAAATATGCAAAATGTAATAATGTCGTTATTTACGTAATATTTTTCGAATTTTATCGAATAATAACTTTCGTAACCGTCGAAAATAAAAAAACGTTTCGTTTTTTTCGTATACGTTCGAATATATTTATTGAAATGCTGGATTTATTTTAAACCTAATTCGTTTATTATCCAGTTATTATAATTAATTCCGACTTTTTAATCGGCGGGTAATAAATTGTCGCGATATCAGAATTTAAAGTAGGTTTTCCCCGCCAAAATAATAAATAACGGTATAACCCAACTTTACGAATTAACAACTTGTATAACTGTAATTTATTTCCCGATTATTTTATTACGTTTATTTAGGTTTTCTATATCTTTCGACGCTTGTAATTACCATGCCGTATGTTATTAAAAGCCTTATTAAAAAGCCGGTTTCGTCGAAATTATAAATATCCTTTTTTACGATATTATATTTTGCGATTATAACCCGAATAAACTTAAATTATTTACGAAATATTTTTGAATTTTCGCATAATACCTTTTAATAATCTATTTTTCGATTTAACCACGTTTTAAATTTTTTTTGCTGTCGAACAAAGTTCGACGCCTAATTAACACTAACGCGTATCGCGATACGTTAAGCTAGTAATAAATTCGCCATATCTTTAACATGTTAAAGTCGGACAGGGAACGCTCGAATATCTAGGTTAAGAACTTTTTCGACAATAGATTTCTTTTCGGTCGGCGTTAGCTTTCGTAAAAAAAAGATAATATCGGTTCGGGCGTGTTTACCGTTATATCGGGCCTTTAACGTAGTTTCGGTAATATCGTAAATAGAACTAAGTTTCTTATAACTTAATTTTTGGTTCTGTTTTTTAGCTTGAATAACAAAGTTCATCCTGGCTTTTTTTATAAAACGTTCCATAATATTGGTATTAAGTAATAAATAAATAAAGTCGAAAAGTTGAAATGTTCGCAAAATTGGTCCGCTTACTTGTTTGGGCTGTTTACTTGTATGGTACGTTATAAGAAGTATAAATTGTTATAAATAGTTCTAGTTTTAAAAAGTAATAATTAGGAAGTTTTATATATACTTGTAAGAACTTCGGAAATTTTCTTCCGGGATGTTAAAAGCCTTAATAATTAAGTAAGTAACCTTTATTTTGCAATATATCCTTTAGATAAAAAGGAGATATTCCTTTAAATCTGTTATTTCGTAATTTTAATAATTCTAAAATTAATATAATAATAATAAAAATAACTAGTAACAATATTATGCAATAACAGGGGAATAAACTGTAAACGTACGTTAAGTAATTTAGGTAAAAGGGGTTGTTATAATTTCTTTTTATTGCCCGTAGTAATAAGCAGTTAAAAATAATAATATTATCTTTTATTATTTATGGTAATAAGTAATAGGAAGTAAGTTTGCGTTTAATATATATACGTTATATATGTATATTTATTTAAATTTTAAAAATGTTATAACGTTTTTTTTTTCCTTTTTTCGGTTTTAATAATAATTTCGTATATTTTCCAAAATTCGGAAAAAAAAGTGCGAAATTAACGATAAGTTGCAAATTATTTTTATTATTATTACTATTATTACTGTTACGAAATAAATGCTTTTTTTTATTTCTGCAAACTTTAGGTATATTAACGGGTAATTATAATTAATAAATATTAATAATAATAATAACGTAAATTTACGTTATTACTAAAGGTTTTACGTAAAAATATTAACGGTAATTGTAAATATTTTTCCGTCGTACCGTTACGCGTACTTGCGTTGTTTACGCGCGCGCGGTTCGCGCCGCGCGTAATGCCGCCGTTACCGACGACGCCGCCGCCGTAATTCCTGTTACTTCTGCCGTACCGGCCGCCGCTGCTTCCGTTGCCACCGCAACTCCTGCCGCCGCCGCGCCTGCCGCGCCTGCCACGCCGCCGCCTGCTTCTGCGCCTGTTGCCGCCGCGCCGTCGTTACCTTCGCGTACGCCGCGTACGCGCCTTACGCGTAACGCCCGCCGTACCGTACCGTACCTGGGCTACTTACGTTCGGCGTTCGCGGGCCGCTTTAACGGGGCGTATTACGACGCCGTAATGGGTAGCCGTTACTGGCGTTATACCTTCGGGTATACCTACTTTCCGGTATACGTACTTTCCTATTCCCTAAGAGCTTTTTCCTTTGCTAACTATTAATCGCAACCTTGTTACCGTTTACCCGGTTACTGTATACCTCGTAAAGGCGTTCGAAAATAACACTTCCTATTACGTAAGTTTTTTTTCCCCGTTTACCCTTTATCTTGCAATCTGGGAAAAGTTTTAACTGTAATCGCAAAACGTCAACCGCTTTCGGGCCGTTATGCGTATGTTTTTCGAAAAACAAAAAAAAAAGTAATAATAAATATACCTGTCGTTATAATTACGCCTACCGGAAGTTTTACTGCCGTACGTACGCAGGTACTAACCTTAATTAAATAAATCCTCGATTTGCTTTTATTTTAACAATAATAACAATAGGTTATTTTTTCCGTTTTATTTTTATTTTTAATTTTTTTTAATTTTTAAGGATATTTTTAAGGCCTTAAGTTTAATAAATCCTTACGTATTTTATTTGCTTTAACGATTTCCCGAAAACGTTTACCGTAAGTTTTAAAAATTAAAAAATAACCTAAAATGCTTAAATTTTTATTTAAGAAAAGCTTTTATTAATCCGTTAATAAGTATTTAATTAATAAATAAGTAAATTACTTAAAATAATTTCCGGATTTACTTTTAACGTAACTAGATATTTTATATATTAATGTAACGTAACCGGATATTAATTTTTTCGTTTTCCCTTATTATTAATTTAATCGTTCATTAATTATTATAAAAAAAATCTTTATAATTACTTTAATTCCAGCTTAAAATTACAAAACAAACGTTTAAAAATTAAGGTTTTTTTGGTTATATACTTTAACGTAAGCAGCTTAACTTTTGTTATAAAAGTTGTTATAATTTCTTAACAAATTGTTTTTTATATAATAAACCTTCCGAAAAGTGTTATTATATAGCCTTAAAAAAATTGCCGTATTTTAAGGTTATTAGCAAAAAAAACATTTTTAGTAATTAACAAAACTTAAATTTCCTTACTTGTATTTCCAAACCTAATATTAAGAAAACATATATAATAAAAGTACCGGATTACCTTATTAATAGTTACTATATACTTAACAAAAAAATTAGTCAGGAACTTTAATAACAAGAAAGTTACGTAAGTTACATTTACGCAAATCATTATTACAATATACAAAATAAAACTTACGCGTTTTTAAAAACTCTTAATTTATTTTTTAAAAATAATTTTACTATTAAAAATAAATTTTTCCATCCTTAAAGGGGTTAAAGAAATATAAACGTTACCCGTAAACCTAAAACGAATAGCAATTTTTTTTTAATATAAAAATTATAGATTAAAAAAATCTACTTTTTCGATTTATCCCGGATTACCCAAATACCGAAAAACCAGCTTACCTTGCCTTAATTCTTAAGCTTATAAATTACCTTTAACTTTTCGATTAATTTATCGGTTATTTCCTAGTACTTTTGATAATAAAAAAGTAATAAATCATTAATGAAAAACATAAAAAGAAACGTACGTAATTCGTTATAAAACAGGTACGGTTTTTTTTAAAAATAAAATAAACCTTAATTTTAATAAAATAAAAGAAAATTCCCGCTACTATAATAAAGGCAAATCCTTAAGCCCATATAAAACTTTCTCGATTTTTGCAGCTATTCCGCTTTTCTTAAAGCTATCCGGGAAAACGCAAGTAACTTTAACTTGGCTTTTACGGAAAACGTTTAGAAAAGTTATTTTTATATTAAACTAACGGCTTTTCCGCTTATATTCAGCAGCTATAATTATTATTATTCTAAATAATTTAACTGCAAACGTAATAACGTAAATGCTAATAATTAAATCGGCTTCCTAAAAATCGCCACGTACATAAAAACGTAATTTACAATATTTCAGCTAGTTATTTTTGTCGAATTTATATGTAAATACCTATTTTAAAAGAATTAACTTGGATTTTGTTTCCATAATCGGGATTTTTTTCCACATGCTCTTTTCAGTAAACGCCTCGATTTCTTTTTTAACATCCTTCTTAAAAACGTCCCTTAAAAGGTATTTTTCGAAATTCTTCCAAAACTTAAGCAGTTTAACCAGGTAATCCTTATAAATTTTGGATCTGTTAAATACTACGCTAAGCCGCTTCGCGTTCTTTTGCAATACCTTTACCATAATCACTATATGGAAGGTATGCAATTTCTCATATCCCTGTTTTGCTACATACTGCAGTAACGGAAACAAATAATTAACTTCCTTCCAATTCCGATTTAAGGCTAAACATATTTCACTACTTCCGTAAATTACGGTAACGTTTACGGAACGAACGTTACCATTTTCGGTATTATTAAGATTTTGTCGTTTTTGCAACCTTTTACTTTTTCGAATAAATATTTGCGGTTATTTTTGTTTTTTTTTACTCCTTTTAAGCTTAAAAGCTTCGGAAGTAAGGTTTTGTTAATTATTTAATCCTTTCTTTTCTATTAAAGTCTCGAATTTAACTAAAGGAAAAAGCGAATAAATTAATTTACTTATATACCCCGTTAAGTACATTTCCCGGAAGGCTTTCTTTATACCTTTTAACTTACGTTAATCTGCTTATATACTATTCCCAGACTTAACTAATTTAGTTATTAACTAAACCGCGCTTTTTTAAGTGCTTTCCTAAATTTCGTTTTTCGGATTAAAAATATTTTTAAAAGTTAGAAATTTACAATTAATTCCAGCTTTACCTAGATATTCCCTTATCCCCAAATTTTAACCCTCCAGTTAGTTATTTATTAGATCTATTTCGGAAACAAAACTTTTTGCGGTTTCTAGAACGTTATAATCTATATAAAAAGCATTCTACGCATCAAGTATATCGAAAATAAAGTTTTCTTCAACCACCTTTTTTTCGGAAATATGTAGCTTTTATACGAACTTTCTATTTATAATTAAAATAAACGCTTTTTTCTTTTTTTTAATTTATAAAAAATCTCCTCGTCGAACATAACGTTACGCGT
Organism: Monosporascus sp. 5C6A; assembly: GCA_004155035.1. Classification (NCBI taxonomy): domain Eukaryota; kingdom Fungi; phylum Ascomycota; class Sordariomycetes; order Xylariales; genus Monosporascus; species Monosporascus sp. 5C6A. The sequence goes on along the minus strand of QJOB01000186.1, from coordinate 85,711 downwards.
AATAATAACCCTCCGAAATTCGGGTACCTAGATTCGGTAAAAATTAAAAACTCGGTATTTTACTAAATATCCGATATAGACTTATAATTCGACTTTCTGTACTTACCTTTTTATTTCTGCTTTACGTTTCTTTGTTAACGGATACGTTCGCGCGCCGTATACGAAAATCCCAGATTAATCGGATTTTAAATCTGCGGTAATCGCGTTAATTATGGCAAATTCGTACTAATGGAAATATTACTTAAATTAATAAACGAGTACCTTATTAAGTAAAAGTAAATCGTAAACGTAATTCGAGTTTATATTATATAACTACGCAGCTGCTTACATTACTTTAAACTAAAATTCCTTAGGAAAATTTATTTCCAATATTATTTTAAAAGCTTTATTAATTAATTTTTAACTTATTCGTTCGTTTTCTTTCACAGATTTTTTGATATATAAAAAAAGCGTTTTAAGCTCGATTTCTTCCTTAATATATTATATTTAATACGCGATATATCCGTTTATTACGATTGTCTTAATATTATTATCATGCTTAATTTTACAAATAAAAAACCTAAATTACCTGCATACCCAATATTCGAAATCCTTAATAATACGGAACGTTATTTTTTAAGTACGATTAATAATAAAAAAAGCGAAAAGCTTTTTATTATATTCCTTTTTGATTATTAAAAGTTACCGAAAGTTATTATACCTTATAAAATAATCAAAATAATTCCAGGTAATATACCAAAAAGGTTTAAAAGTTTCGCTATTAAGTAAACGCCTTAAAATTACTTAAAAAGCGTACGTTTAAATATAATCCTTATATTTCAAACGTTTTATACCAGTTATGATAACATTTCTAACGTTTTTAACGAGCGATTTTAACGTTATAGGTTTTAAATGCCCAAACCGTAAATACCAAAAATCCTTTATTTTTAAATAGGAACGTAAATAATCTCTTAATTTCCTTTACCATCTCTCTTTCCTTTTTTTACTAATTATTACTAATATCAATATTTTTATTAGGTTTTTTTTAAATTACTAATAAAATACTCGAATAAAAAATATCGATTTATATTTAAAAAAAGTTAAGTTATGCATATAGGTAAATTTCGTAATAATAACGCTTTTGCTAATCGTTTCATACCGAAAAAAACAGTTTATTTCATAATATTAGATCCTAGCTTTTTACAGTAAAATTTTCGAAATAATATTAACGTAAAAGCCTTTTATTATTACCATATTACTAAGGATAAAATTATACTTAAGTTTTCCGAAAACTCCAAACAGTAATTTTTTAATTACCTTTTTTCCCGTGTTATTAATCGGCAGTAAGGATAAGTTTGCTTTTATTATCTGTTTTATTATATTAAAAACAAAAAAGTTAGGAATAAGCCGGTTTCGAGTATTTACCAAATATTTCGTATTATAATTATCGATTAAGGTAAACTATAATAAAGGGTGTTTGTCAAAATGAATGGTAATAAAAATATTTAGAGTTGGATCGGCGGAAGTAAGGATATATGGGTTAATTAAAGCGGCGTTTATATTACCGAACTGAGCGTTTAAATTATTATTTAATTGTTTCATAATTTCCCGTACAGCTTGCTTTTATTTAGGAAGCTTAAGCAGATTATTACAGAACTTTTTTTACCGATTTAATTTAAAACGCTTACGGATTTTTTTTAGTTTTTTTTGGTTTAGGTAACGGAATTTTCGAATAATTATTCCCGTAATCGCAAAACGCAAGTTACCGCATTCGATGGGTTTTTATTTGTAAGTTTTTTTTTTAAAATAGGCAGATAAAGTACTTGTAATTTTTATTTTCAGGCGCCCTTAACGAAAAAAAATCGGAATTATTGCTTTGTTTTAATCTCGAATCGAAAGGTGATTTTTGTATTAAAGTAAAGAAGATCCCAAAAGTTTTGGTTTCGGCCTTTAAAGTATTTTCGTAATATAAAGCTTCAAATTACGCTTTTAACTTTTTTAAGCTTATAATGAGCTTATTAAAGAAATTATCCCATATAAGGTTATGCAGCTTTTTTTACGCTTAGTTAGCTATGAAACGTTTCATTATAAAATTTAGGAAATTTTTTATTACGAACGTTCTTTTAATTTCCTGGAAATCGTACGTTTTTATTTAAGTATATACGGCGAGCTAAGTCTGGTATTATTAATTAAGTTTCATATAACCCATTTCGGCTTGGCGTAAGGTATTGCAATACTCTTTACATACCGTCGTAATAATGCTTAATTTAAAAGGAGCGAATTAAACCCTTAGTTCCTTAACCAGATTCTAAATTATGGTTTTCCTCGGATTAATAAATTGGTTTAAGCATTTTTAAAAATCTAGCTTTTTATTATTACGTTAATTTATGTTTATATATTGGTATATTTAACTTTGATTTTAAAAACTTTTTGCAATTTTTCTATTAAACGTTTAAAATTACTATCGTACTTATCCTTAAAATTTCTACTTTTAAACTTTTTGGAAATTTCCGGTTAAAAGTTACGTTAATCGATATCGGGGTAAAAGCTTTTCTAAACAAACAAAACTTCTACGTATTGCTGTTATATTCGTACGTTAACTTCCGCAGTATATTCCTAAAACGTAAAAGTTTTCCGATCGACCGTAAAAAGCTTCGCGTTAAGTATATTAAGGTTAGTAAAATGTTAAATACCGCGCAAAAAAGCATTAAAACGTAAGGAAAGAAACCAGTTAGGATAACTTAAGCGATCCTTAAAAATTACGTTTTTAAGGATGGGATTTTCTGCCATATTAAAAGCAATAAAATATAAAATGTTTAATTAATAAAAGGAAAATGCAATTAATTTAACCATAACTATTTTGCGCAATTAAAATACCGGGCTTATAATTATTACAGTTTAGCAAATCGCGAAAAACGTATATATAAAATATAAAAAGTATAAATTGTTATAGATAGTTCTAGCTTTAAAAAATAGTAACTAGGAAACTTTATATATACTTATAAAAACCCCGGAAGCTTTTTTCCGGTATGTCAAAAGCCTTAATAACTAAGTAAATAACCCCTATTCTGCAATAAGCATTTTACGCGTTATGAAAGTGGTATTTGGAAAGGTGCTAAACTGAATTACGATACTGGCAAACTGGAATATCGAACGGTTTTTAAAAATTTAAGGTAATTCCGGAATTATATTTACGGTATCCGATTTATTTTAGAAACTAACGCCAACCTATTGGTAATATAGATCAATAACTTCTTAAGTTTTTTACCGGAAATTTTGTTAATTAGATAAATTACTTAAATAAAAAATTCGATTTCGAGATTAAGCATACCCTAGGTAAGAAAAATTTAGCTGCGGATGGTTTGTCCAAAAAGCCAGCAGGGCATTCCAACGCGCTGGATAATTAATAAAAAAAAGTTAATAACTTTATTAATATTTAATTAAATATCGTTAGGCTTAACCTGATTATAACGGGTATAATTTATATTACTTTCGGATCGGGAAATAAATAAAAACCTTTTAATAGCAATTAATTTAAAAAGTTGCAGAAATACGTTAAATTTCTAACATCTTTCGAATTTCCTGATCGTTTTCGTAATGCTACAATACGTAAAAGAACTGCTTTTAAAATGGAAGCTTTAAAACATTTTGTCCAAAACGGCATTTTATAACGCAAAGCCGATAAGCGTTATAGCAGTTGAAAGGTTGTTAATATTAAACAAAAGCGTAATGTAGTAATTAAATAATGTTACGAAAATTTTTGTTATAAAAAAAATTTAACTTATCGACGTATAACAGCTTCCTATTTGTGGAAAGGCATATATAGGCAGATTTAAAAGGCGGTATTTGCGTACTTTAAATATTAAAAAGCCATTAATTAACGTTTCGAAGAAAGCCATAGCTTTTTATAACCTATTAACATAACAGTTATTTAGGTAATCGATATATAATTTATACTCGACGATAATAAACATAAAGTTACGGTTAAAACGCAATACGAATTATCGAATTATTTGGAAGTTATAGCTTTGCGAATTGTTACGTTAATAACGATTAAAATTTTTTTAAAAAAGCATATCTTTTTCCGATACGGTATTCCGATTAAGATTAAAATTAATGGTAACTTAAAAAACAAAAGCAAGGTTATCGAAACGTATACGGCATTAGGTGTTAAACGGAAAGTCGGAGCCGCGTACGTTATTTAACGGCAAAAACTAATCAAAAAAAGTTATGTACCGATCGTTAAAGCCTTAATAAAAGCGACAAATAAAATAAGCAAAAGATAGGTTAAATTTCTACCCAAGATAATTTTCGCGGACAATACCATTATTAAAAACTATAAACTTAGCTTTCATAAACTGCTATATAGGCAGAAAGCTTTATAACCGATCGAAACAGTTTTTCCAACCTGGAAAATTATAAACTAAAACCCGAATATCCCGAAAAAAATTTAATTTTGTAACGGATCCGATTATTAAAACGAAAAGCAGAAAACGTAATTAAAGCTACTCGAATAATTAGTAAGCAGCGCCGTAAAGCTGCCAAACGTACCGATTAAAAAAACCGAAACAAGATAAAAATTAAACCTTTGAAAGTAAATAATTTAATATTACTATATGATATATCAAGGCATATAAATATGTCCAAAAATATAAAGCTTAAGTACCGATAAATAAGACCGTATCTAATTAATAAAACCATTAATCGAAATACTTACCAATTAAAGGAAATTAATAAAACGCAATTATAAGGAAACTTTCTTATTAATCGATTAAAGCAATTTATAAAGGATAAAAAAAGATATTAAAAACCGATTAATTTACAAAAAAAAATAATTAAACGAAACCTTTACCTAATTAACCTAACGGTACAATAACTAAAAGCTTAAATAATGTTAATATTAAGTTACCAAAAAATAATAACCTAAAATTTCGAAACCAATAAAAATTAATATTAAGGTATAAATACCGAATAGTCGGTTCGAAAATTACGCGGTTATAAACAATAACGACATTTTAAAAACGGTCCGATTAAAGCAAAAAAAGAAATTAACGCGATTAATTGTAAGGAATTAAGCTATTAAAAAACGTATTTCGTTTTTTTCCTAATCCGGATTATAATTATCTTATAATATAACCACGACTTATTTTTAAGTACCAGGTTATATTATACAAACCTTAGATCGAAACCTGGGATCGGATACGTAATTCGTTACTATAACCTGGAACTTAAAACTTTCGAAATAAAAATGTTAGATTACTGAACAGGTATTTTCGTAAAAATCCTTTTCAACTTATAGTAATTAGGTATATTTGGCCCTAAATTATCGAAAAGCGTTATTTCGAAATATACAGTTATGCCTTTCGATAAATTTAACGTAATTACTGCAGGATTTTTTATAAAAACTTGGCAGAAACCGATACCTAAAAAATAAGTACATACCGTATTAATTAGGATATTTTAAAGATACGAATCGTTTTTCGTAAAGTTTATAAAATACGAAATTAAAAATACCGAATATTTAAATAAATAACCCGGAAATATATTAAGAATCTCTAACAAATTTAATTATAAGTTAATCTATTAAACTGTTTCGAAATAATACAACGTAAATTAATCGAAATTGTAATTTTCCCGGTATAACGAGTTTATTTTTTATATTAAATTAAAAATTAATAAATAACCAGAAACTTTCATTAATAATTCGTTATCGAATATACCAACTGTAAGTAACGCCGTTTACAACATTAATAAATATATTCTTAAGTATTTAATAACGATTAATAACAAATTTATATTTAAGTTATAACAGATAAAATATTTACTTTAAAATATTTAAAAGTAATGAAAGATATAAAATTCGTATCGTTTTAAAGCTTGGTTAGTTTTTTTTTCGATTAAGGATAATATAAAGGAACCGTAATGCTTTAACATTAATAAATAGCCCAGAGATTTAATTCGTAATTCGAAAAAACGTTGTAATTATTAAAGCCGTTAATAAAAATCCCTTTAAAAAAGAGCCGTTTGGAAATAACATGTTATCCGGTATTGGGATAACCGAGACTAATCGGCGACTACTTATTGTTTACTTAACAATATTTAAAATCTGGTTAATAATTAGATTTTATTTTGTAACCGAATTTTGCCTTATTTTTAAGTTTTACTTTATTTTAATTAATAGCATTACCGAAATTTTAAATGGTATGGAATTATGAAAATTAACGTTAATAAATCGGTATTAAAATGCGGGGCTTATTTTGCCGTTTAAATCCGACGATATATCGTATTTTGAGGTTTGCGGGTATTTAAAGGATTAAAAAAGCTTTAATTTTTAATTAAGAATTAAAGTAATAACGGTACGAAACGTGAAAAGTTTGGAAAATACTTTAATATTCGACGCCGTTAAGACCTGGTCCCGATAATTAATTATTTATTTAAACTTAAGTTTATTTTCCTCGATCCTGGAATTAATCGTTTTCGTTTTACCGGTATTTGCTTATGTACTGCTTAATTTTGCTTGTTTTTTAAGGGAAGTTTTTTATATTAAAGAAACCAGTTTCTCGGAATTTCCGTTTGCGCGATAATTACGGGAACTGCGTAATTCTAATAACGGACGAAAACTTATAATAGATAATTAATATGGGAATATGTATAGGTATAAAGGAGATAAAGGTTTTGCTGATAAAAATGTATGTGGAAAGGTTATGGGGAAAAAATGGTTTCGGAATATGTAGGTATAAAAAAGCGCATATATAACTAATCAAAAAACGTAACAAGCAATTGCATTTTTCTAACGATTTTAAATAAATTTTTTGGAATTTTTTCGGTACATATATTTTATGGTTAAAAATTCGTTTATTATAATCGAAAATACTTAATTAATTAAACGTATAATTTGTTATTATTTCCTAACGGTTTTTTATATTAATATAATTTATAAAGCAGTATATTTATAATATCATTTATTTAAATATATTTATATACCTGCACTTACCTAAATATATATCCTATATATTATTTCCATTTATTACGGCTATCCTAAATTATTAGGCATTATTTAAAGCATTTCTATTCGTCTCGATCAATCCCAAATTAATTATTATATTATTATCTAAAAAGCGTATTATACAAAATAAAAATAAGGGCTCCAAAAAATTGAATATCTCGCATTTTAGAAAATTTAACTAAAAAACAAACGTCGGTACTTGGAATAACGAAAACATGGATCGTTTTTTAATTAAGATACATAATAACAATTCAGCATTCCGTCCCGTAAAAAAAGCCACATTTTAAATCCGTTTCGATCGAGCCATACCGATTATACCTTATAATATTAATGAACGACGCCCGTAACGAAATATTACCTTACCGCCCGGTTAAAACCGAAATTACTAGCATAATACGGTTACGGTATCGTTTTAACAAACGCTTAAAATAATATAAAACCGAAAATATTTACAATTTAATTATATTACCGGTTTTATATTAATACTTATTACTTACTTACCTTAACATAATCTGACATATATTTTAAAACCCGGATAAATAATTTCAAAAAACAAACCATTTTTTATATTTAATAAAACTACTAAGGAAATTAAATAAAAAAAATCCTTATTATATTTAAAACATCGCTTAAGTTAAAATCTTTACTAAGAAAAGAAAAACGGATTATTAAGTTGGCATATTACATATTAAAAAAAAACGAATTATTTTAACGTTTAACATTTTCTTTAACATAAACCGTATTCGATTATTCCTTTAAATATATAGCTACGTATAAACGGAAAACAAACTAAATAACTTACTTATCCGTATAACGATCGTGAAAATATTTCTTTAATTTAAGTCTTATATATGTAAATTATAGCTTATATACGTATATTACATTATTATACGAAATTTATTACAGTAAGAAATAAAACCGATAACTAAATAAACGGAATTCGGTAAAAGCTAAATAAAATTCGTACTTACCGAAATAATTTAAAAATACCTAAGTTTAAAACTAAAGCAAAATAATGCTAATTATAATCCCGAAATATAGCCTGGAAAATACTTATTTCTTAATAACAAGCTTCCATACGAAAAAAAAACAAATCGATTAATTAATTACCGGATTACCAAATATAATACCCAAATCTAAAACATTTAAAACCCCCGTATTTCGATTAATTTATTTCATTAAACAATTTCCCGAATTATCTTTACATCCGATAATGCCCCTTCTTTTATTTAAATAACTTCGATTAATTAAAGCTTTTATTGTTAAATCTTAATCGTTATCTTTAAAATTCCCGTTAAACTTAAAATATATACCACGTTTAGAACTTAATAATTAGTAAATATACGTTATAGCATACGGCAAATACATTATACCATACCGTTAAATAAAAAATATATATAAAAATACAAAAATACGGCCTAAGCCGTATTTCCCTTAAGGATAACCTAGCTGGACAAAATATAAACAATCGATTAATACGGAAACGCCGGAAAACAAAATTTAAAAAAAAAACAGGGAAAAAAATAACGAAAAAACTTAACTAAACGTTAAAAACAAAATCCCGAATTAAAAAAGCTAAAAAACAAGCCGCGTAAACGTTAACTAAATTAATTACTGCGTTACTAGTATATTGTATTTTTTACAGCGTTAAAATTATTTTAAATTTTAATTATTTTTTACAATAACTTAAAAATGATATTTATCGTAAAAAGAAATTTAAAATAAGGCAATATACCGGAATTTAAGTCCGGGTTCGGATAATTAATAACTTTACATTACGTATATATTTCTAAAGGTTTATTTTCGTTAAGTATAACCCCATCATCAGATTTTATCATAGTCTCAACACCATATAATACAGACTACGTTTAAATTCACCACTAAACACACTTACGAAAACACTCTTTGCGATTTTGTACTAATCAGGGCTAGGTTACCCCGTCCCAATTCATTATTTCCTACAGTCTTAAATAACACCAGTTTATAATATAACTTAATTACTTAAATTACCTTTAGTTATCTGTTATTACCAGACATAATTAGTTTTACCCGTTATTGCTTAGTTTCCTATAATATTACTGCTAATATAAACTTGTACGACTAGGTTTAATAGTTGGTTAATTAGCCTAGCCGTTACAAATATGCATTAAAACTTAGAACTTTAAATTAAGATTATCGTAAGTTATTATAATTATCTTTATTTTTTATAGTTATAAATATATCTATATTTGATTTTCTATTATCTAAATTGCTGTTATTAAAAAGGTTATATTTGATAATAAGAATATTAACTAACTAGTTTTAATATAAAAACTCGTAATCTTTTTTAAAAGATGTAACCGTATATATAAAACTGGATAAAATAATAGATTATTACTTTAATTCCTATATTTCACTAACACCTTTCCGTTTTGCAGGTATTTCACTTTAAGTCAACTTTAGACTGTTTAATCCCACTTTTATTTATGTTAATTCTTAACAATAAATAAATTAATACGTATACATAAACATACCTAATCGTACGAATTATAAAAAGTTTCTAAAAACGGAAATAATACGAAATAAAACAGATAAAGATAAGTTTATATAAAAATAGAAATAAAAATGTTAAATAGAAGTTAAAACCGACGTTACAGCAAAGTCGTACGAAATTATTTACCGAAAAAATATAAAATAATTCCGATTTTTTTTTTTAAAAAATAACCGCCGTTTGAATTTTTTCGGCTTTATAATTACAAAAGCCATAAGTAAAAAGTATAAAAACCATTATATATTAAATTATAAACGATTTAAATTATTCGTATTTATTTTTAAAACAATTTAAAAGAAATTAATTATAATAAACTTTAAAAAATATATATAAATAATTTTTATAAGTTAATTTTATGTATAAATTATTAATTTAATCCGTTTATTTTTTTATTAGATTATATATAAATACGTACGATTATATAAACAATTAGATATCTTTGGAACTAAAGCTGAAAAATAACAGACGTAACGCGCCCGTCTTTTCAGCTAGTATTTAATAAGGCTCCATAACCTCTCTTTTTAAACAGGACCTTTTAAAAGGTCAACCTGCTAATATCCTCTTCTTTAGCCATATATGTCAGATATAGGGGATGTTAGTTGCGTTGTTGTATTTAGTTAATTACGTAAGTGCTTCGCACACGTACTGCTTCTGTGTAGCCTAGCAACGGAACAAATATCCTCCGATCAGAACGTAGCCTTCTTTAGTTAGGGTGCTTTAGCACACCTGGCTAGCTGACAATATATGCTTCAGTATATGATGACAGGGTCTCATAAAAAGGATTACCTCCTCATAGGCCCCAGAGATTCTTAGTAGGGGACGAGTTAATAATAAGCGGCCGATAGGATGACGTGAGATGGAGTCAGGAGCTAACACGGTACAAATCCACGGCGCTTTGGTTACCTATCAACGGGTCGATGCGTCGTGAGATTATCCCGGATGTGGAATAGTATTCTCAGGAATGCGGAAACGGCACCTTCGACAAGGAGAGAGACAATGCTGTAACATGGATCGAGCACTCTCTTGTTTATGTGCTCGTAATGCGTAGTTAAAGGCCGGCAAGTTGGTTTAGTGCTTAGGGAAGGTGTCCTATGCGTGTGTTCTTCGGTGATGTGTTTTATGGATGAGAAGGATTTCGGTAAGCTGCCTATGGGTCGCACTACTCCTTCGTCAACTGACACCGAGAAACCGCATTAGAAGACGGTACCGGAATAGAGGTGGTAACCACGTGAACGATTCCTAACAGGGAGCCGAATCCTTCAGCTCTCACCTTCATTGCCTTTCTGGTATCGTAAAGGCTTATAAATATATGTTTCCGTCGTCTCTGAACTCCTAAACCGTGCGAAAGGGATACCATTGCCTTAATTTCTTTATATCCAGTCGTCCTGAAGGTATTGAAAGCAATGATGAGCCGCAGCCTCGGGATGCAGATTGCCAAGCTCTTCGGCTTGGCATCGGCCGTGGCCGCCACCGACCTGCTGCTCCCGCTGTACAACGCCCCCGGCACCAACGGCGCCGCATGGGCTTCCGTACGGGAGGCACTCGTTCAGCATCCTGATGTCAATGCTACCATTGTTGTAAACGTCAACAATGGCCCCGGCGCCGGACCCCCTACGGCGGATTGGATTGCAGGCGGCCAAGCCCTGGGAAGCTTGCCCAACGTCAACCTCATAGGATACGTGCATTCTTCGCGCTGCCAGCGGCGCGTGGAAGAAATGCAGGCGGAAGTCACGGCATGGGCCAATTGGCGGCCCCAAGGCGTCAGCATTAACGGCATCTTCATCGACGAGGCGCCCTACAATGGGAACTGCACGGACTACATGAGGGACCTGACAGCGCACATTAGAGAGGTCGCCGACCTCGACGTCGTCGTCTACAACCCAGGTTTCCCGGCGACGCCATTGGCGCTCCAGCCCTACTACGACGTCAACCCGACCTACGTCTCGGCCCTGGAGACATGCTTCGCCACGATGACGAACGGCAACGATCAGTGCGACGAGCCGTACACAAAGTACGACCAGGGAGGCTACGGCACTACGATCGACAGCACCCTGCGCGACTGGGTTGGAGTCCAGAATTACCGGAGAACGGCGATACTCATTCACGGATATCACGACACTAACGGGCTGTATACGGCGAATGATGAGACGCTGAGCGGGCTGCTGAGGGCTGTTGTCGATAGGGGAATCGGTGCTGCTGTCTTCACGACCAATCAGTGGACTACGCCCGATGCTGAACCTGCAGACATTGGAACGATGGTGGCTTTGCTTAGCCTCGCAAACATGTGATCGGGTTATTGTATTGGGGTTAGCGATATCTATCACTCAACTCTACAACAGTAATCAACACGCATACAAAGTGGAAATGAGGTTGCACTTCTCAATGCTTTGTGTCGGCATCGATAGATCCTTGGTTAAGGCTGACCTGTATGTTTCTTGCCACTTAGAATCGAAGCAATGCCTTCTAATAGATCCGGTCGAAAGGAAGCCCAGACGTAAGTGCCGAATGGTGTTATGATCGGGGCCGTGGGCGGTGATGCCGAGGAGCGGGGAGTCCCGGACGGCCATGTTTCTGGGTGACGTTGGCAAGTTGCAATGGCGGGACGGATCGGGGTCTGCGGCGCAGATCACGAACGGCGGAGGGGAGCTGAAGTTGCACAAAGGTGCTGCCTCGAGTTGTGGAGCCAAGGCCGGATAGCCTAGGCGCAAACCGTCTGGGAAGCGAATTGGGGTTTCCGATTTCTCCCGGCCCTGAGGATGAAAACCGTTACCTTTCCCATTGGCCGGTCTGCCGATCTACCATGACATTCTGGAAATCCCGTATTAAAAGTTCCCCGTATTAAAAAAGTTCCCATAGGGTAGTCTAGACTGCTACGGGGTTTCTGATTCTGGTAAGCGTTCTCCGTTAGTCCGACTTCACCGATTTTCAACCCCTAAACAACCAATATTCAGCAACGAGCGAACTCCAATCCCATTGGTAACCCATCGTCAGGTGCCAAGCTTGTGTTTTCGTAAAGCTGAGAATTCCGAACGTCATTGTAATGGTTATCCTGTCCTGTGACCCAATGCTGCTTTCCCACTGGCACAGAGCGGTGTGCGTTTACGTAAGGTCTCTCTAGCTCTCTCTACCTCACTTGTACTTTTTCTACCTTGTCGAGCCGATGGGGAGGCGCCTTTGGGTGCTCTAGGACCCCGTCTCGCCCGTTCGTACCTAAGCTTGACTAACAGGATTAGGAAAGCGGCTTTTACTGAGGGACCAGAGTACCATAGATCCTAATAGGGCGCCATGATGGCGGAAAAACTCGGGATCCCACGACTATTGAAATCATCCTTGTTGAGGTTGTTCAACCATGGCAAACTGCTGCGCCTTGTGGGTCCCGATATGCATCCGTCAAAAAACGTGGAGAAGTATGGGTATGGGTAGGTATGCATGTAGGAACATCGTCGTGTTACAACGGTAAGAAATCCTGACGCTGTGCACGGCGACAACACATCGCCGGGAAGGACTCGTAGGCCGTAACGGACTCACTTACCAAGCCTCGACGTTTTAAGGAGTCGATGGAGTCTAATTGATGGACAATATACGCTCCTGCCAATGAACCTAAATATTCAAGAGAAGGATGTGTTCCTGGCATTCTAGCCCGCCGCCCCGCCATGGTAGTGTTAGTCTGGGGAATGACCAGGATTGGGCGCCGAGCTGATGAAATCACGGAGACTCTGGAGGCTTGGGACATTGTAAGTATCCGCAAAGCCCACAAACTGCGTTCCGTAAATGCCCGGATGGCTGGAAGGGATAGCATCCTCCATCTGCATGCGCGTGCAGTTTAGCATATCGGGGTTGTCTTCAAAAACACAGCAGATCGAGGTACACGAAACAGCCGGAGGCAGTGATACGCGCCGATGTAACCGTCTAAACTTTCAATTGCGTGCGTGGCCCGGACTTCCCGGCAATGGATCGATCTGTTTCTGGCTGACATTAGAAACTCCCGTCGAAGGTTCCGGACAGAGTCCTTTGTTCAATCCCGTGTCTTCTTGCAGAAGAGAGAAGTTGTCTATGGTGCACGCCGTTATGATGCATGCCGTCGTCATTAGTAGCTTGGCTAGCAGTCCTCTTGAGGCTAGACCGTGGGCCCCTCAAATTACTATTAAATATTCCTTCGCCAAATCTCTAGGCGCTTAGAAGGTTACCGGAAACTACGGACCCACGAAGTCACGAAACGGTGTGTTGTTATAATACAGCTTGGCTTGGGGATTCTATTAAAATGTAGAATTGACTTGTTCGATACTCCCATGACTCGCTAATACTAGGTCCAACTACAGGTGAAAATGTAAGCATCTAAGTACCGACCTAGGCATGTGGTCCAGTTGGGAGATTCGGGGTATTCCCCATGCCCCTCCAATTAGATTACCTCTAAACTGAAATTCTTTTGCCGTTTCCATTGAATTCTGCAAAATTGTATTTTCATCTGGCAACTTTACACAGCCAGAATAAGATGCAGGCAAATGTCAAATAGACGTCTGCTGATGCGGGTGACGTCCCTTATGCAACGAAAGAGATCGGCCACTTAGCCGAAGAAGCACATAATCGGCATTCTGCCCGGGGGAAGATTGATGTATCGTTTTGATATCTGGACGGGCGAACCAGAGCCGCTCCCATCCGACCCGGGTGGAAGAACACGGAAAGGGAAGGGGACCCTTTACATACATCCCCAATTCATCCAAGCGCAATGCACCTTTCTCAAATCTGGACTGGGTCCACAAGAGCTCGATCCGTGACTTCAACCCGCCGCACATGCAACATGTCTGGACGCCTTTTTGGTCACGATGCAACCTTATTGGAGCTAGACCTGGCTTCCAGCTGTACTACCCAGTACTTTTGCCTCCCTTACGTACCCACCAGTTCTCGGACTCTGGCCAAAATATGTCTCCAACAACCAAGCTGCAAAAACAGGGCGCGGTAAATATCGACAAAGAAATGCGGCAGTGCTCCGATGCGTCGTCACAGTGCGTTCCCGAAGGCGCAAGGGTGTCGGCTCCGGTTTGATTTCGTACCCCAACGCCCAATCAATGCCAGCAGTTATTGCCAGCCAGTGGAATGTCGTCAGAGAGCTTCCATTTCTCCACGCGCTTTGACATTCTTATATCCTCGGTCTCCGCCATCGACTAGCAGACGCACTATACCCGCCCCGTGTAAGCAACTACGGAAACTAACTACTGACGCTACCCTATCTGCCCCGTATTGTGAGATTCGAAGTCGCCCGTCTTGCATCCAACAGTGGAACATCGCTTCATCATTGAGCCTAGCCTTTAGCCGTTATCCCAGAAGTCTTCGTACTCTGAAAACCATAAGAACCATGCCTGATCCAGTTCTGAGAACCGCTTCTCCATACACTGACCCAACAGTCAAAGGCCCTAGATCTCAGCAGCTCTCCTCTGGTCTTAGTCATTCCCTCTTACAAGATCACAAAAGTAAGCCCACTCCGAGCTTCCAGCCTTTACCACCTCAGCTTGCCTTCTCTCAGCCGTTTGACGTACGAAAGCCCGGAGCTGACGATCATGATATCAGTGATTCAAAGCAATAAAGTCAACAAGACCGCCCTCCACCCTGGTGGTGTAGAGTATGACGCCTCTCATCCACTCCCGTCAAGCTTTTGTCTCTAACATGACCACCCAGGCCTCATCAGGAGAGGGAACACACCGAACTAGGTACGGAACCTTATATTCGGATCGAGATCAGACAAGTGCGCACCTGTATATATGAGGCTCGACTAATACTAGACGTACAGAGGAGGAGTTGCACGAGAAGGCACACATCGACTACGACAGAGTTGCTATCGTAGGTCACGATATTACTAGTCATTGAGAGTTTCTGCATGACTAAGGGTTTTCGCAGATTCCTAACCCTTCCGTTGCCGCATTGTACGAAGATGCACTTGTAAGTACCACGCCGACGTTCAGGTTGAGCACATGACCGCCTCCGACTCGACTGGGGTGCTAACGGCTGAACAAGGTGTACGAAATGGGAACAGCCATCTCATCCAGTGGCGCGTTAACAGCATACTCTGGAGCAAAGACCGGTCGATCACCATCAGACAAGAGAATCGTGAGAGAGCCTAGCTCGGAGAATGACGTCTGGTAAGGAAGCTCCACAGGCTTCTCCATGGGTTCCACACGTTGGTATCCGAGATCATATGCTAACTCTGAAATAGGTGGGGACCAGTCAACAAACCCATGGGTCCCGATGTAAGCATATTCTCCTTGTCTCGACTGCATGTCTTCCCTAGCTTCCTCCGGCAATGTGCGTTTAGTTGCGGGCAACAATTTGGCCCCCAAGGGACACGGCCACGAGCCAAACGTTTCTGAGTTCTGGTCAAGGATCCAGACTTTCCAACTCTGGGCAGACGCAGATGCAAAAATCGTGACCGCTATGCGGGTATCACGCGGCTTTCATATTCCAACTAATTGTTGTCCGGCCGTTGGGCCGAAGATACTGGTTGGAAATATCGAGTTGTTATTATGTCAAGCCTGCCTTTCTGGCTCTTTACACCCCTGTCACTGGCGTCATTCACATGCACATGCACCTCTTGGCTCCAGATGCGGCGGGGCCCTTTCCCCATGCACACCCCGCGCCAATGTGCAGTGCCGAGCCTGCACTATCGAAACCACCCCCTTCGCGCGCTTGAGTAACCAACGAATCACGACTTAATTGATTGGCGATAGTCGACTAACGATATACCCCTTGTTTCTAGGTTTGGAAAATCAACAGAGAACGTGCTATTGACTACTTAAACACTCGCACGAGAATCTATGTGGTTGATGGCTATGCCGGCTGGGACGAGAAGTACCGCATTCGGGTGCGAGTCATCTGCGCCCGTGCCTATCATGCTCTTTTCATGCGGAACATGCTCATTCGCCCTCCCCGTGAAGAGCTCGAACATTTCCACCCCGACTACACCATCTACAATGCCGGCACCTTCCCGGCTAACAGATATACCGAGGGCATGACCTCTGGAACCTCGGTCGCCATTAACTTTGCCGAAAAGGAGATGGTCATCCTCGGTACCGAGTACGCCGGTGAGATGAAGAAGGGCATCTTCACCGTCCTGTTCTACGAGATGCCCATCAAGCACAACGTTTTGACTCTCCACTCGTCCGCCAACGAGGGCAAGAATGGTGATGTTACTCTGTTCTTCGGCCTGTCGGGTACGGGCAAGACTACCCTGTCTGCCGACCCCCACCGAGCTCTTATCGGCGACGACGAGCATTGCTGGAGTGACAGGGGCGTTTTCAACATCGAAGGCGGCTGTTACGCCAAGACCATTGGTCTGTCGGCGGAGAAGGAGCCGGATATTTACAACGCCATCCGATTCGGTTCCGTTCTCGAGAATGTCGTATTTGATCCAGTGACCCGAGAGGTTGACTACGACGACGCCACCCTTACCGAAAACACAAGATGGTAAGGGCATGCTTGCGATTGAGTACACGGACGTGATTGGGCGTTTGCTAATAGTTTTGCAGCGCGTACCCCATCGAGTACATCAGCAACGCCAAGATTCCGTGCTTGTCGGAAAACCACCCGAGCAACATTGTCCTGCTGACTTGTGACGCCCGTGGTGTTCTGCCGCCGATCTCCAAGCTCAACAGCGCGCAGACAATGTTCCACTTCATCTCAGGTTACACCTCCAAGATGGCCGGTACTGAGGATGGTGTGACTGAGCCTCAGGCCACCTTCTCGTCTTGCTTCGCCCAGCCATTCTTGGCTCTGCACCCCATGAGGTACGCCAAGATGTTGGCGGAGAAGATCGAGAAGCACTCGGCAAACGCCTGGCTGCTCAACACCGGTTGGGTCGGTGCTGGCTACATCCACGGCGGCAAGCGCTGCCCTCTGAAGTACACGCGGGCTATCCTCGACGCGATCCACTCGGGCGAGTTGGCCAAGGCCGAGTACGAAAACTACGAGGTCTTCAACCTCCAGGTTCCCAAGACGTGCCCCGGCGTCCCCTCGGAGCTGCTCAACCCGAAGACGGCCTGGACCGCGGGCGCGGACAGCTTCAACGAGGAGGTCAAGAAGCTCGGCGGGTTATTCATCGAGAACTTCAAGAAGTACGAGTCCGAGGCGACGCCGGAAGTCAAGGCCGCCGGCCCCGTCGTTTGAAAGAAGATATAGATACCTGCATGGCGCTCCGCGGCACCCTTGTTTATCTTGTTTCTTGTTTTCCTTTTTCCGTTGGGTAGAACCTTTTCTTTTTAACTGTTTGCGTCGCATAACGACACTGCGGGACACACGCGACCCGCGGGCTCCAAGAATAGAAGATACCTCAGGCTGGGAAAGGGCTCCGAGTTGAGAGAGAGAGCCTCTTGTATTTAATTGATGAGGCGGCATCGACCGCACCTGTGCATGACTTGATGGCAAGACATGATGGTGGATATGGGCGGCAAAGGAACTACATCGGTCTAGTTACCCATTCGATAGAAGATAAATTTGCATATTTGCCTATTTAGCAGCCGGTTTTGAGTAGTAAGCCCTGTGATGGTATTGGAAACCAGGTGCTAACGTAGACATTTATTGTATAAGGTGTGAGCCATGATACTAGTCTATATCAATTCCGTTAGATGCATGGTATTAAGGCGCGGACTTCGGCAAATATCTCTCTTACTGCTTTCCCAGAGGGAAGGAGCGAGAAAGTGCTTTGGTTCTATGCAACTATTCTGTGATACAGTCGTTTATTGTCTACCCAGGTATTTGTAATTTCAAAGTTTTTTTTTGCAGCATGCAAATGTACATCGGAATGTTAATGGGAACAAGCTCTCCGTTACCATAACAGGAGTGTTAAGAAGGCTGCCATTTCACAATTCACTTAAACCGTATTGAGATTATGTATGGAGGGTATTCAATTAAACGTTAAGATGGTCAAAGCGTTGATGCAAGTTACAACTACACATACCCATGTATGTAGCCCCGCGCATGATGCATGTCTCATCCCACCGTAACCAGGGACCAGAACACGAAGGGTGACAAGAGCCGCACAACTTGGGAACTCGACGACATATCAAGAACGGCTTCCAAAATTGCATGCATACCTAGCATTGTTGTTAGGAATTCATTCATACTAGTCGTGCCAGGCAACCTTGATAGCTTCCGAAGATGGTCTTCGAACGACGATGACAAAGAGCCAAAATGGATGGAGATTGGGACGAGGTAAGACTCATTCCACCCCCCAAGCTGAACCTGGCTGATCGCTTCCTTAGGTCGCCCGGATACCTCTGCCCCCGCCAGGTCTTCGCGCCCTGCCGACGCCCGTCACGACCTTAGCATTTGACACGAGCCAAGAGCTGTTATGGGTCGGCAACGAATATGTACGAGTCGTCCTGCTGGTGACCATTCGGCCAGTGTCTGACAACTTCAAAGGGTCGAGTATCTTCTTTCTACGGGACCGAGCTGCAACCATACACGTCTTTCAAGGCCCATACCTCCCAAGATGGCCAGGTCCGACAGATCCTTTTTAGCGACAAGGGCGTCATTGCCCTTGGCTCCCGCAGCGTACACATGGCCCTGCGAAGAGGCCCGCCTCTGTGGTCGATTAGACATGAGGACATGAAAGATTTACGGTGTATGAGCTTTACATCCAAAGGGACCGCTGAGATCCTGGTGGCCGGAGAACAGGACAAGATGTTCGTCATCGATATCCACAAGGGCGAAGTAACAAAACAAGTACGAGGGCTCGGCTTCCCACCCCTTAACTCTGCTGCATAACAGGGCTGACCGTGGCGATAAGCTACCGACCGACCATAAGTACAAGTATATGAGAAGGAGCCGATATATCTGCGCGGCGACTACAACCGGTTCGGTCCATATACTGGATCCTATCAGCTTCAAGGTCATTAAGGTCTGGAATGCCCACTCGGCCGGGATCAATGACATGGACGCCCAGCACGATTTCATCGTCACATGTGGCTTCTCCCTTAGGCAGCAGGGTAACTACATGCTGGATCCTTTAGTTAATGTCTTTGATCTGAAGAATATGACATCGATGCCCCCTCTCCCCTTCCCTGCCGGCGCTGCGTTTGTACGAATGCATCCCCGAATGTCCACTACCAGCATCGTCATGTCCCATCTGGGCCAAATGCATGTGGTCGACCTTATGAATCCGAACACAAGCAACGTCCGCCAAGCCAACAGCTTGTACTGCTCCCACGTCGAGATTGCACCCTCGGGGGAGGCCATCGCCCTAGCAGATGGGGATTATAACATTCACCTCTGGGGCTCCCGAAGCAAAATCCATTTTGCCGAATTTGCAACGCCCGTTGAGTTCGCCGATGCGGCAGAACCTACGCCACAGCTTGACTGGAGCATTGATACGTGAGTCCCTGAATCGAGGCTGAAATTGTATGTAAAATTGACCCGGGCCAGACCGTTGAGTTCCATTGGCCTGCCTTATTATAGAGAAGTCTTGCTATCAGCGTGGCCGAGCAACATCGCCATAACCGAAGTCGGAGCCCCTCCTGTTAAGATTGATCAACAATTTTTGGCCGGGATGACGGAACGGGACTGGGGCTGCTTCGGGAAGAACACCCGGACCCTACGAAGGAACCAAGTAGAGAATACCCGCAGCGCTTCCGAGAATACCCAAAGCACATTGAAACCGCCCAAATTCTTGAGTGAGAAAGCAAGGGAATTAGCCAAGTCCCCTGCCGGCACGCCGCCGCCGGAAGAAGCTGTTTTGGAGATGCCCCAAGTTGTGTCGGATCGCAAGCTTGAAAGCCACAAGGTGGACGTGCCTGAAATGTACCAGAACATCGAGATCAAATACAGCAAATTCGGAATCGATGACTTCGACTTTGGGTGAGTCGCCAGACGCAAGCCGTAGGGACTATAGCTAACCCCGATTAGCTACTTTAACAAGACGCAGTACTCCGGGTTACAAAATCATATTGTCAATGCCTATGCGAACGCCCTGTTACAAATTATGCATTACACTCCCCTGATACGGAACATTGCCCTGCAACACGCGGCGACGGCATGCGTCGATGAGTTATGTCTCCTTTGCGAGCTAGGTTTTCTTTTTGATATGCTGCACAAGGCAGAAGGGGATGCTTGTCAGGCATCGAATTTGACCAAGACCCTGAGTTGTCATAGTGAAGGTGAGGGGCCTACCTCATAACGTGATAAACGCGTCGAAGCTAATAACAGGCAGCGGCCCGACTTGGTCTGCTCGAGGAAGAACCTCACGCATCCCGCACTGCAATGTTGCAGCAATTGACTAGATTCCTTCTTGGTCGTATAGATCAGAATCATCGATCTATGTTCCCACAATCAGCCACTATAGAGGAGGTGAGTTGCACCCCAACTCGTTCGATTGTCCCTGCTCACACCTTAAGCTTTTTCAAACGTCTGCCGTGAGCACTATGCAGTGCTTGAACTGCAAGAATGAGACCACGAAACTCGACCCCACCATGGTGAATGAGTTGCTCTACCCAACCAATGTGAGTATGGGATTCCGTTAGTCGTATGCCAACTAGCCAGACTAAGTGTCCTGTAGAAAGCCGGCGTTCGAAACCCTAGAGCCCCGCGAACAACCTTCTCTCAAGTACTCAAAATGAGTGTCGAGAGGGAAAAGATGCACAAGGGGTGGTGCAATAGCTGTCATAGATATCAGACTCTAGCAACCCGCAAGATCATCCATAAGGTACCAGCGGTGCTAATGTTGACGACGGCTATAACCAACCCCGATCATCGGCGGCTGTGGGCTACACCCGGATGGCTGCCGGAAGAGATTGGCATAATAGTCGACAACGGGCAATTCTTCTGTTTTGAAGGGGAGGACTTGAAATTGCATTTGCAACGAGGCATCCACAACATCACGGTATATTCCTTGACGGGCTTAGCCGTAAATATCGAAGGTGGCCAGCAACAGCGGCCACACCTAGTCGCCATGGCTAATGGTGAGTTTCAACATGGAGTATCCACAGTAGCGATGCATTTATTGATCCACTGAGCAGTTGCCCACTCGGCGCCTGTGGCACCAGGAAACAACCAATGGTATCTATTCAATGACTTCTATGTCAAGCCTGTGTCGTCGGAAGAGGCTTTGACATTTAACACGTCCTGGAAGACACCCTCGGTCCTTGTATACCAGCTCAAGGCTTCCAACAATCGAATAGATACTGGCTGGAAACAACATCTCGATCCTCGGTTGCTTTACCTCGATCTTCAGTACGTATTTCAAGTTGTGGGACTAATGGACGATTACTAACGGCGGTATAAGGCCTGACAGGACGGACAAGACGTACCGGACCTTGGATCCCGAGACGGAGTCTGCGGGACCGGACACCATTATCGCAATAGACACGGAGTTTGTGCAGGTTTCCCAGCCGGAAATAGAGATGAACTCGGACGGTGAACGCAAGATTATCAGACCGACTGTGCATGCACTCGCCCGGACCTCGATCGTCCGAGGTAGCGGCATGGATGAGGGCGTCCCGTTCATCGATGATTACATTACTATCAAGGAGAAGGTGGTCGATTATCTAACCTCATACTCGGGTATCACGCCAGAAGATCTCGACCCCCAGACTGCACACCAGCGAGGTCATAACCTGGTCCCCTTGAAGATCGCGTATAAAAAGATCTGGATACTGCTCAACCTCGGTTGCAAATTCCTGGGGCACGGCCTCAAGCAGGATTTCCGCGTCATAAACGTCCACGTGCCGAAATCGCAAGTCATCGACACGAGCGACATCTTCTTCATCAAGGAAAGGCTGCGAAAGCTTAGTCTGCAGTTCCTGGCCCACACCCTCCTGAAGGAGGACATACAACAGGAGACGCACGACTCCATCGAAGACGCAAGGACGGCCCTGAGGCTCTATAGGAAATACCAGGAGTTCAAGGAAGCGGGTATCCTGGAGACGATGCTGCAAGAGATCTACTCCAAGGGCGTTGCCTCAGGATTCAAGCCGCCGTCGAAAGGCGGTCACGGTGTCGCCAGGACGGACACGCCGCCGGTGGAAGGAGCAGGTGGCCCCACGACGCCCGTTAGGAAGGCTATCGGAGGCGGTCCAGGAAGCTCGATGGGGTCGCCACCGACCTGGACG
Source organism: Monosporascus sp. 5C6A (assembly GCA_004155035.1). Classification (NCBI taxonomy): domain Eukaryota; kingdom Fungi; phylum Ascomycota; class Sordariomycetes; order Xylariales; genus Monosporascus; species Monosporascus sp. 5C6A. The sequence continues at coordinate 63,105 of QJOB01000186.1, read as the reverse complement.
CCCGGCAGGGGGTCAAATTTGAGGTAGGGGATAGGTATAGAGGAGCGTCATTACCACGCCAACGTTGGAAATGTGCCGAGTTTGACGCTAGTAGGCGAGAATAACATGGCTATAATTGGTGCTCCTGACAGAATGACATCGGCCGGCTAGGCTCCTTCCGGCTTTCCCCGGATTGCCAACACGGTGTCCTCCCCTTGAGGGACATTGTTCGGGATCAGAACGCTGTGATAGCCGTTTCTGCAAGGGTGATATTATCGATCTGGTTGGCATGTTTATCCCAACCTCATTTGACGGTGGGATTCCATATCGTTCTGATGCCCCAGCACTAGCGATAGATAGATGGATGTGTAAGAAAGGGGAAGAGTTGTACTGAGAAGTCTCCAACTCTCCTTTCTGTTACTCAGCCTGTGGCGATGGTCCATGCATGCGTGTGTGGTACACATATGTTATATCAATTTTCGTATCGAAGCTCCCCGCCCACGATCGAAGGTGTAGTTCCACCGGGTGGGAAAGCAGGCGTTTCCACGTTTACGAGTGTCTCTACCCATGTGCCTACTTAAGGAGGTAGGTAAGCAGCTTCGTACCCACGGACTATTCCGACAGCTTCTGCGGCCAGTTGCTTAGCTTGCTGCTACGTTACGCACTTAAGAGACGGGGTGCCGGCCCGGCGTACGGAGGCTGGGGACCGGCACGGAGGGGCTACAGGTGTTGACTGTGTGTATAAGTCACACCTTCCCAAAAGCCCCAATAACGCCAAGTAACCTTCCTTAATTGACGTCTCGTCTGACGAGAGACGAACCCACCCGTAAGGCCCTGGTAAGTAAAGTTTTCGATTGCCGAGTCCCCAAAGGCCCGAAACAAGCACGCACCAGCTTAATTCGGTCTGGTGTCTCGTTAGGGATCTCGTTAAGATAGCGCCCCATCGGCGTATTTATGTATGCCTTCACATTGTTCGCAGCCTTGTAAGGGGAATGCAGCTGCCCGTTCGGACGAACACTATGTGGCCGATCCGTATGCCGTATTACTATGTCCCCCAGGACGACAAGGTAGGAAGGGCAAATAAGCCGCGTGGATACTGCGACAGGTTTGGCCCGACCTCGAAGATAAATAGCAGACCTGATGCTTATTTATTGATTTCCTTTTTGTCTGCTTCCCTAGCTCCAACGACGACAAAGGGCAGTATATAAGACACTCGCTCGCGACCACCTACCTACCCACACGGCCCGTCTTATCCATCCCATCTAATTAGACGACCTTCCTTTACTTCCGCAGGACTTTCTTCACAGGACCGAAACACAAAGAAAAGAAAAAAGCAAAATGCAGTTCGTCGCCCTCGCCCTCGCCCTCGCCGCCGCCTCTGTCGCCAAGGCGCAGGACCCCGTCGCCTCGGTCGACGTGTACAACTTCTCGACGTGTAACGTCGAGGCCGTCGCCTCGTTCGAGCTCGCCGTCGGCGAGTGCCTCGACTTCGAGCAGGGCTACGGGTCCGCGAGCTACAGCCTGTCCACGGGCGGCAGCGAGTACCTGCGTAAGTTCGGTTCTTCCCCTCCCCCCTTTCTTCCCCACACCACACTACTCGACCCTTCCTGGCGATGCTCCTCTGCGTGCTACGGTGTCACATGATATATGTGTGTGTGTCGGTGTAGGGTGAGATGAGCTTCGGAGATTAGGCGGGCTAACGGAGAGGTCGTGGGCCTTTTTAGTCGCCGCCTTCACCGAGAAGGGCTGCGCCGGCAACGTCAAGGTTACGGGCCCCACGGGCTGCCTCGAGAACACGGACGGCATCGCCATCTGGTCAGTCGGCCTCATCACCGCCCCCGGCACTGTCGACGCTGTCAAGTCCGATGCTTGAGCGCCGGAGTGGGGGTTGCTCGCAGTCTCGGTGGGTGAGCGGGATTATGCAATCCCGCCCAGGGAAATGAATAAGCCTAAACGTGGCAGTGGACAAAGTGTACATACTTCCCGATATCCGTGAATATAAGGGCGTCCTATTAGGTTCAACGAACTCCGTTGTTTGCGATTTCCATAATCAGACGAACGTTCGGGTCGTGATGCAGGAGGAGCTGTATGCCAATGTAGTGTTAGCATGGGGTACTCCCATTTCGAATCAGAGTGTCCTAGCCCCACTTAGCTTCTGAATCACACACCTTTTTTTATATGGGCCTTTTCAGAACGCATGTAAACCTTCGACAGCAATACAATAATAACGCGTTAAAGCTGTTTTAATGAACGATTCGTATGATATACGATATTTCGAGGCGTTTAAAACGTTAATTAACCCTAATCCGAAAGTTAAATATAATAAACGTTTTATTGCCGTATAAAAATATAATTTATTAATTTATATAACCGAAATTAACTTTTTTAATAGTAACTTAATTATTATTTTCGACGTTAATATACGTACGATTAAACGATACCGAACTTAATATAAGGTTAACGGATAGTTCCTTATTAACGGAATAAATTATTATTATAAGCAAATTTTAAAGTTATTCTTTAAGCGTTTAACGTACGTATTATATATTATTATCTGTCGTTTCGTTACGCGTTGTTTTAATTAATTAATTACGTAAAAATTATTAAAAAAATAATTTATAAAATCAATTTATATTTCGACGAAATGTAATAGTTTTTTTGCCGATTATTATAATATATATGTAATTATTTTTACGATTTCGGAATATTTAAAGATTATTAATTAAAAAAATAAGAAATTGAAAATTAAAATGGTATAGGCGGATTCAGGTTAACGGATATAATATTTTTATGCCGTTATTAAATATATTTCGGATATGTTTGTTTTCGTAAATAAATTAAATATTAATAAACGTAATATTAACCGTTGTTTTGGTTAGGTATTTAAAGGTTTTATTTTTTTTCGTACAGGAAGTTTTAAAACGTAGTTGTTGTTTTAATATATTACCGGCGTTTATAATTAACGGGCTGTTAAATATTTTTATATATTAAAAAATTATTAACCGTAAAAACTTTATTTTATAATTAAAGGAAAAAGTATTGCCGTTAATAAATCCGTTTTTTGGGTTACGTTTCGTATTAATAATAAATAACGTTAGTTTTATTATTCGAACGAGATATATATAATATACGAAAAAGTTAAAGTAAAATTATAATATTTCCTTTTATATGTATTTAATTTTAATTTTATTAAAGCGTTTTTTAGTAACCTTAAAGTTGATATTCGTTATTATATTAAATATACGTTTAACGATTTTTTTTAACGATAAATAATTCGGATTATTTTTTGTAAATTATTATAAATGGGTTAAGTAACGGAAAAGGGAAATTAAAAGTTGTTTTAAAAAATGCGGGTAGGTTGGAATTCAATTAATTAATTAATTAATATAATAGAAAAATAACGGGTTAAATTATTGTTAAAGGTTGTCGCGTATTAAATATCCGTATTTTTTTAAAGTAGTATTGTTTTAAGGCGTTAATTATCCCGTTTATCGTATTTTTTTATCTTAATTATCTGTAATTTTAAAGCGGTAGCGATAGTAAGTTTTAGTTTTGGATAATAATTGCTTTGTTACGTACGTAAGCGTTAAAAAAGGTTATCTAGTTAAGGAACTTATAGAAAGGTTAAGTTATTAATAAAAACGTTAATAAATGCGTTATAACATTATTACAACTTTTTTATTAAATGGTAGAATTTTTTAAAACGGGTTGTTTTTTTAACGTTTTGTTAATTAAAAGGAATATATAATTACTTAATAGATGAAAAAGATATATATAGGAAAATATTTTGCTTTTTTATATATATTAATTATTTTGCGAAATAATTTATTTAATTGCAAATTAGATAGTATTTTAAGGTTTTAGAAAACGTTTTCGAATTTAAACGCGTTTCATATATGCAAATTAACGTAAAATTTAAAAGGTTTAAAAACTTTTTATTTAATTTTTGGGATATAAATTATTCGTTAAAAAAGTAACGTATCTGTTAAAAAGTAATGTTGTTATTTCGTAAAACTTTATATAAATGCTTAATTTTTTTTTATGTTATTGCCATAAGTTGTTGCGAATTTTTTGTATACGTATTAAAGTAATTTATCGGTATTTATATTTTCGGAAATAAGAGGCAACGAATTGCGAATAAGTAAGTTAAAGAAGTTATTATGCGTTTGCGTTAAAGAGAATAAAGGTAATTCTTAATTATAATATTTGTTTGCCGTAACCGTTAAATTCGAAAAGTTTTAAAAGATTTAGGTAGTTAATTAATTTTATTATGTAATATATTTTGTTAAAAGTTGTTATTCGTTAATCCGAAGTTTATTAGTTATTATATTTAAAAAGCCTTTTCCGAAGTAATTATATATAATATTCGTATTGTTGTTATTATCGTTATTTTTATGTTTTAAAAACTTAATTTTAAACGTTTTTGAAAGCGCGTTTTTTTTTGCGTTATTTTTTAACGTTTCCGAATTCCGCGTTTGCCGCGTTTTGTTTTTATAAAACTTATTATATAGTTTAATAAAAAGCGTTTTATATATATTGTTAAATCGATTAATATCGTTATATTAATAAATGAAATATTAGGGTATTATATTATAATAACGAATGCCGTTTTTAATTTAATATATTTACAATTTAACGTTTCTATAAATAAAGTATTTTTTGCATTTTTTATATTCGAATATATTTAATAAAGTTTTACGAACTTTAAAGTTTTTGTCGAATTCGGTTTATATATCGGAAATAGGTATAAATAGATATTTTGTAATAAGTTTTCGGAAAAAGGTTGTTAAAAGAGAAAGTTATAAACGTAAGCGTTTTTGTAACGTTATAATTTCGGAAAGTTTTAATAAAAGAATTATTATTAATACGGGTTAATTGTTATAAAATATAAAGCGATAAATGCTAATGTTATATAAGGAACGTTTTTTGACTTATTACGTTATTAAAATGTTTAAAAATAAAGTTAAGTTAAAACTGGGGTTTTTTAATCGAAAGTTAAAGTTATATATAAAGTTTAAAAAAACGCTTTTTTTGTTATTACGTTTTACGATATTAATAATAGTTTTAATAAATTTATTAACGTTAAAAATATTATATAATAACGTTTTAAAAGGTTATAATATAATTTCGTAATTAAATTTACGGCGTTACGTAAATTTCTTAATTTAAACGAATATATACCGAAAGTTATATTCGTATTTACTTTGTAATTTTTCGTTAATATAATTAATAACGCGTTATTTAATAAAATTAAACGAATCTTTTTTAAAATATCGTTATATAATAATTATTAATATATTATTTAAGTTATTACGAATTAATAATTTAAATAACGTTTTATATTTTATTAAGTTGTTTTTTCGGAAGTTTGCCGTTAATAATAATTTTAATAACGTTAAGAAATTACGTACGTATATTAAAAAATTTCGGTTTAAAAGCGTTAATAGGAATATTTTTATTTAAAACGTTTTCGGAAAGTTCGTTTTAAATAATTTCGTTTTTAAAGGGTTCGGTTTAATTAGGTTTATTTTTAAAAAGTTAATTTCGAATGGCTTCGTTTTTTGAAAGCTTATTTTCGGAAGGTTCGTTTTAAATAACTTCGTTTTCGGAAGGTTCGTTTTCGGAAAACTCGTTTTCGGAAAGTTCGTTTCGAATAATTTTATTTTTAAAGGGTTTTTTTTAAGTAACTTTATTTTCAGAAGGTTTGTTATCCGTAATTTTAAGGGCGTTTCCCGTATCCCCGTTAGTATTTATAAGTTTTTTACGTTTAGACTTTTTAAAGTTTTTAATAATAAAATAACTATCGATTATTTACTTTTTTTTTGTTTTTCGGAATAGTTTTCGTAATAATTTTTATAACAATTAATTGCTTATTAATAACCGTTTTATGGATATTGTTAATCCGGATATTAAAAAAAAATTAAGCGTTTTTCGATAACTTTAATTATTTTCGTAAACAGATTACATAACCGTTTTGGAATTATTACGGGATTAACCCGGAAAGATATTTCGAAATATTCGTTTACGGTTTTATCGATTCGAATTAATTTAAAAAAAAACGCGTATAACCAGGTAATTTAAAAAGGATTCGGTGAAGTTGGCCGGGTTTTCGTAATACGGAACGTAAAGTAAAAATTAAAGTTTTTAGAAAAGTTATTAATAATTAAATTACGTAAAAAAAAAATTATGAAAACTTCGTTTTCTATTATTATAGTTATTATTATGTTGCTGTTAAAAGCTTATATGCGTTCTAAAAAGGCCTATATAAAAAAAGGTATATAATTTAAAAGCTAAGTGGTGCTAGGATATTCTGATTCGAAATGGGAATATGGTATATATGTTAATTAGTCTGGCCTTAGGAGAGAATGGGCTAGTATTTAGAGTAATATAACTAAGGTGGAGAGCCACCTGTCAGATATAGGGGATGTTAGTTGCGTTTTTTTATTCAGCTAATTGCGCAGTTTCTCAGTACGCGTACAGCTTTTGTGTAGCCTAGCAACGGAATAATTATCCTCCGATTAGAGCGTAGCTAGGGTACTTTAGCACCCTGGCTAATTGACACACCCCCTTAACGCCTTAAAAAATTCGGGACGTTAATCGCCACATTTTTATCACTTTTTAAAGCCACAGCTTTTTATTTAATCTTTCCTCCAGTAATTGTATTTTCTTGATTAGTTAATTTCTTATTAAAAATAGCCCTTAAAGTCTTTTTCCGCAGGTTTAAAGCTTTTGTAATATCTATTAATCTTAGCTGTTTTTTGAAATATTTAAAAGGTTTTTAAGGCAGGGTTTTAATTAGTCTATTAGTTAATATATCGCTTATAAGCGTATAATCTATTTTGATTAGACGTTTTTTTGTTACTTTTTGCAGCTAATAATTATATATATTTATATATCGTAGCTTTATCTATAAAAGGGCGACGTTGGCGTTGATAAGCCGTATAATCTGTTAATTGTTGTATTATATATTTAAAAATCCTATATTTAGGTTAACTTTCAGTTTTTTAATTAGTCGAAAGGTAAATAAAGTTTTTTTGATAACTTGCGTAAAAGATAACAATTTTGTTTCGGTTATGAAAATAATTATTATGTTTTACTTATTCTTTCGTTATTTTATTATTTTTCCAAACAGTTTTATAATGTAAACTTGGAAGTTTTTTCGATTGATTGTATTATTTACGTAAAAGGCGTTGTTTCAGGTATTTATTAAGTCCTTGTTATCGAGCTGTAACGTTAGCATTTTGGTACTGACTAGGTATCATATAACGCGATTAATTACTTTATGGTATATGTTATTAAGGTTTTGGTTAAATCGAGTAACGTACCACACAAGCGAGTCGGCCACACAAGCGAGTCGGCCGCTATGCACGTGATCTTCTCCACTTTAATTCAAATTAGTATAAAGCAACCAATTCTCGACCGATTTAAAAATAGTTTTCAAAATAATATTAAGCTTTGTATTAAATTTAGTATATATGCCGAAAATCCCGTTTAAATACGCTAAGGTTCCATTATTATATACTAAATAGTAATTTATTACTATTTTTAAAAGTATTAAAATTAATTTGTAAAACCACTAATGCTTATTAAAAATTTCTATAACTTTGCTATCTTTTTCAAAATTACATACTGGATACGGAATAAAATGAGCGAAATTTTGATATACATATTTCCAAAGATACAAGAAAATTTATATTTTGGCCCTTAAATTGGACCCACTTTTCTACTATTACAATAAAGGAAATTATTTATAAAATTGAAAAAATTACGTCCATATTTGATGTATATTTACAAAAGTGGGTGCAAATTTTTAAAGGATGTTATAAAGTATTTACAGTTTTATTAAAGATTTAAATATAATATTTTAATATTTTAAAATAAAATATACAATTTCCAAAACCGGTTAGATCCAGATGCAATCTTGCTGTATTTTAGAACGTTACTAATTAAATATATTTTCAAAATTATATTAAATTCTATAGCGTTTTCGTAAAGTTATAGATATTAACGTAGATGTGGAAAAGGTCACGTGATCCGCAGCCGATTCGCTTGTATGGCCGACTCGCTTGTGTCCTACGTTAAGCCTGGATATTAAAAAGGATATATCAGGTCGCGTATGGATTGCGACGTATAAAATGGAACCGATTTTTTTGGTATTTATTAATAAAACCTGAATAAGCTAAATTAAAATTCGGCAGTAGCTTTTTTTTATTAACGTTTTTAGGAAGTTATTTAGACTTTTTTTAAGGATTAAGTTAACCAGCTTGTTTATAAAGTTGGATTAAGATAGCTAAATTTTTCTGTTAGGTTTATCTTTAATTACTTCGATTTTAAGGAATTATTGGAAGTTCCTACTTTTTATAAAGGTATACCGTTTTTGTATTTGCTAAATTAACCGATTAACGAGAGCTTAGTTTTTCTTGTTGTACGTAGCGATAATGTCGTCGACGAAGAAAAAAAGGAATACGTTTTAACGAATAAAGCAATAGGATTTATAAGGAACGGGGTTAAGTTCTAAGTTTTTAAGCGTATTAATAAAGTCTTTCTGCTAAAATAACGATAATTCTTTCAGGTTATATAAGGCCTTCCTAATTAAAAATATCTTGTTACGTTAGGAATATCTTAAAAGCGTTTTTATATATACTTCGTAAGGTAAATTCGCGTTAACGAAGGCGTTTATAGCATTATATTATTTAAACTTTAGGTTAAATTTAGCTGTAATAACCATTAAGACTTTAAAGGACCTTCCGATTAAGGTAAATGTATATGTATCACTATAAGCAGTAAGTTATTAATTACTTTGTACGATAAAATGTACTTTGCATTTTTGAAACCAGCCATGCTTATTAAATTTATAAACGTATATCTATATATACCTTAGAACCTGTTTCCCTTTAATAACGGACTGATCGACGATCTCCCAAAATTATATATCCTTATAACTTTGCAAATAAGCTTTTTCGGCTTTTAGGAATAACTTCCTTAATAGGTATATATTTAGTTTTTTATAACTTTTCGACAGTAACAGTAGATTTCGCCTATATACCCGGCTTTATAACCTAGGTAACACTTTTATTTTTAACTTTATTTTTAATATATTAAAACTTTTCCGATTAAAGTAACGCGAATTTTAAGTTATTTTTTTCCTTAAGCTTTCGCAGTTTACTGGCCGATTATCGATTATATTAATAAAATGGATTAATTGTTTAACGTTAAACGCGGCTTTTCATATTTTATAATTATACCGATAACTATTTTTTTAATACGGAACGTACGGAAAACCTACGTTTATAACCTGTAAGATACTTTCGTTTTTTACCGTTACTTTAAATTAAATAATATAATAAAAACTTAAGGCTGCTTTTATTTTTTCCGTCGGCGTAATAATTGTAGTAATTATTAAAGCGGACGTTGGCAGAAGTGACGGTTTAGGGGACGGTAATGGTTTAAATATAGCTATTGTATAAAGGTAATTAATCCTTTGCGTATAGTTTAGTTCTGCCTTTTCCTATAGGTCTTCGACGTTAGTACCATTCTAAAACCATCCCTTTTATCCAGCCGTTAATTAAATTATTCCACTTAAGTTTTTATTTTCTTTATGTATATATATAAGGTGGCCGTAAGCTTGATTAAATACGTGGACCTGTTAAAGTAAGTTTTGTAACTTATTTTCGGTAACGTAAAAAAATGTCGTTTTTTAAATTTTTAATATTACTTAAAAAAGTAACCTTTTCGTTAAATTATACGTTTCGAATAGCAATAATCTTATTTGTTAAAAGGTTCTAAATCTCGTAGATATTTGTCGATTGGTAATTAACGAAAAAACCAATCCATATTTTAAAATTTAACTTCTGAAACCTTTGTTTTTTTTAATGATAATAAACGTTATAACGTAAGCTATATAGCCGTAAGCTTTTAAATGGGCCTATTAAAGCTTGCGATTAAGTACTATAACGCCGTTTTTATATGCTAAATAAATGTAATAAATTTCGTATAAGGTTTGCTAAAAAAACATATTTAAAAATACGGTTATATAGGTATACTGCAGTATTAAAAATATATATAATTAAAAACGTAAATAACTTAACGTTATTTTGTATAATAATCGTTTTCTTTTTAATTACATCTTTTAAACGTTCCGCACCCCCGTTCTAGGTCTGGGTATATAGTATTAAAGGCTTAAGTTCAATGTTAAAAAAAAGCGACTAAAAGATATTTCGAAATAAGTAATTTTTTAAAATTTCGTTATCGCATTCGATTACCTATAGAAATACCTTATTTTGGTTTTTCAGAACGTTTAGCAGGTATCGGAACGTAATAATTAATATATTTTGTTTTCGGTTTTTAAGGTAGATATTTTAAATAAAGCCTAAATATCTATCGGTTGCAAACATAACGTATTTATATCTTTTAAAGTTTTCTTCGAAATCTATAAAGTCGACGGCGATTTTTTGTTTTAATCGGAAAGTTCCCTTTTTGGGTTTGCGGCGTATTTGCTTTTTAGCTTTCGTTTTGTTATATACTTAGTATTCGATAGTTATAAAACTTTTTAGCCGGATTTCCTTAATATAGAACTGTAATTAAGTAATTATTTTAAGGCCTAAATGGTCTAATCGGAGGTATTATAAAGTACCGTTACTTATACGTAATAATTTCGATATCCTTAAGTTAATATTTCGTTTATAAATAACTAAAATTACGCGAAACGTTATTGCGTTAATATTTTCGATAATAAACTGATTAAATTTGTTTGTTAAAATAATTATAATTTAATTATATTTATTTCGAATATAATTATTAATCTTTCAATTATTTTACCAAAAACCTTTTTTTCGGAACTGTCGAAACGATATTAAATTATAAACGAATTTTTCGCAATAAATTACGTCGTATAAACCTAACGTTTTCGTACCGTTAAAGCTTTAAAATAATATATTAACCTTTTCGTAATTTTTAATCAGAACGAAGCTATTATCCGCGTATATTCCGTTACTTTATATAATAGGCCTAAAATTTAGGAACTTATTAAAAAGGTTAAAGATATATATTATAAACCTTAAGTTTAAAATAAACGAATTTTTAAAAAAATAAAACGAAACGTTTATAGCAGCCTGTTAATTAGTAATTAAGAAATACGCCAGGATTCGCTTTACTTTCTTTAAAGTTAATCCGTTTTTTAAGTAATTATTTTATTTATAAATTTGGATATACGGTTAATCTCTTTTTTTAAAAATTAATTAAAAATAATTCGATTTTTAATTAATAGTATTATTAAACCCGTAAATCGGAAATTTACTGGAATTTTCTTAAGGAAAGCATAAAAGCATTAAGGTAATTTATAGGTAATATTAAAGCACGCTTTATAACGAATGCCTTATATGTTTAATTCTTTACGCTTTCGTTTGCTGGAATTTCGGCCCGTATAAGAACCTTTACGGTTACTTCGTTTCGAATTTAATAACTTGCTTTTTGGCTTTTTATTTTCTTAATCGGGACTTTTTTAATTAAAAGAATCTGTAAGGGTTTCCTGGAACGTCGGGAATATTGCTTTAATATTTCGTGATATAGATAGTAAATGGGTTATAACCCAGTAATTCAAAAAGTTAATAGCTATTTTTTGGTAATTAATCGTACCGTTTTTGATTTTAGCTTTCCGTATTATTTAAAAAGTGGTTATTTAATTTTTTATAAAAAAAGCTACAGTTATACATAAATTGTTAACTTATATAACTGTTAATTTCGTTTCCGGGATTCCGTATCGTTATTTCTAAGTTATTATCTTTTATTATTTTACAATTTATTCGTTTAGCTTTTTACTTAATTTTGAAATTTACTTTAATTTTTCGTGGTATTTTCGTTAGGTATTAATTAGGAGCCTGTTGTCGTACATTTTGCCGGATTTAGTTAACGTAACGTACCATTTTCGTAAATTCTTTTTTAAAAAAAATTATTTCCTTAATCGTTAAAAATATTATTTCCAGGACCTAATTTGTAAAAATATTCACATTTTTTCGAAATATATCGTATTTCCAATTTATATAAGTAAATTCGGTAAAATCTTAATTATAGGCTTATCGGCTTTCGGTTGTTATCTTAAAGGTATTTATTAGGTAACCCATATAATCGATTTTTTCGATAATTCTTCCTAAAGATAAAAATAAAGCTATTAAAGTATTAATTTGCGTTATATAGCAAATTCGTTTTTTTGGATAAGAAGTTATATCGGGTTTCGTAAATTTAATAAGCTATTAAAGCTCCTAATCAGGATTAATATAATTCTAAAAATTAAAAGTGCGTACTTTAAATTGGAATTCGTTTTTAAAGCGATCCCAGTTTTTAAGTTTTTTGTAAATAACGGAGGTTAACAGTACGGTCGCCATTGTTGTTATTAAAGTATATAAAGATAATTTCTATTAAAATACAGCCTATATCGTCTTAGTAACAGCTAATCAATTAATAAATTACTCGAATTAAGCGAATGAGACTTTTAATTGTCAGATATAGGGGATGTCAGTTGCGTTCTTTTATTCAGCTAATTGCGCAGTTTCTCAGTACGCGTACAGCTTTTGTGTAGCCTAGCAACGGAACAATTATCCTCCGATCAGAGCGTAGCTAGGGTGCTTTAGCACCCTGGCTAGCTGACACCACCAGCTTAGACAAGTAAGCTCTGAGAAATTCGACTGCGCCATTGTCCAAGGTGATATATAATGGATCAATAGTATAACTTTGTGCAAGGTAGAGGAGGTAATACGTATGAGGTTTAATGGACAGTTCCGTTATACAAATGTGAACATAACATAATCCTTCGTGTTTAGGGATGGTTGCTTCGATTTCCTGTTCGAAACCTGAGCACCCTGGACATGCTCATAACCGCCATATATCGAAAGTTCTCCGATCCTCCATAGATCTTGGACGGCAGTAATTGGAAAACAAGAAAACTCGCATCTGTTGTTGCCTAACCCCGTAGCACACTTAAGGGTTTGTTGGACGTATAATGAACGTTCGTCTGTGAGTGCGTGTGTAAAAAGGGAACGAATTAAACCGCGCTGATGGTGCAGTTTCAGGTTACGCTTATCCTTCAATGAAATGACATAGGCTTCGTATACCTTCTCACCCATAGTTCACTGAATTCAAGATGAGATTTGGAGCTTATAACCTTGTACAGGTGGTAGGTCTAGCTCCTCTTAGCATATGGTCATGTGAAGTTGTTGTCTGGGCCGTGATAGCGTATAAGCGCGTCGATTCAACAAGCAGGTGTTTATACCGTAGACACAGTAGGTGGTGGGGCTTACTACTGAGGAGGCGGTATATAGGGGAGATACTCGAGCTTATTCTGTAACCGGTTTCTCGGGGTCGGACAATAGGGATCTCGGGATTACAAGATCATCCACTGCCTGGAAGGGGCCTCGAAGCAGGCGTAATTATACATAGGGGTCAAACATGTGTTGGTTAAGGTGTCGTTGGTACGCATGCCGGCTCTCCGCCAATGCATGATGAAGTACCGAAGGGAAATGTATACGCCCGTCCCGCAAGGACCGTTCTGGCCCCGAGGTTACCAAGTTCGATTCTTGGGTACGCTAATGTTCTCCCCATGAATGAATCTCCGAGATATCTTACGGCCAATTACTATCCTGCCATCCGTCTGTCATGAGCAAGCGAACCGCTGAAATCGATAGACCTGACTTGAGACGAACCTGTAGCTTCTATATTATCCGGGAGTTCTCGGGAGAACTTAGAAGAGGCGTATTGGCGATAGCAGTTCATATATATTGGCACGACAGATGCGCGGATCTCTGCCCCTAGAAAAGCTCATACACAAATCACTACGTCCGACCATCAAGGAGACCGATTCCTAAAGCTACCGCAGCCGTTGGCGTCAGGAAGGGCCCAGCCACAAATCCTCCTCTCTGGTTGCCTCTCGTTCCCGGATGAGACCAGCTGGTCATAGGAGTGGGTGCGAGCTATATCCCGAAGTATTTCCAATCTGTCCGCGGAATTGACATTCACACCATCGGATCGCTGAGATAGGTACTGACAAGTCCTTGAATGGATATAGCCAAGAGAACTACTTCATACGGCGGAAGGCTGTGATCATGCAGATGCTCTCGTCAGTTTTCTCCACTCCCGAGTACCGACTTGGTGACGGCAACTCACTTAGTGTATATTGGTCCTTTCGCTTACCTGTTCAACATACCCGTCTTTTCTCAAAATGGACAAAGACCTATATACCATGACGGATGTCGCCAGTCAGATGTAATTCGGGCGAAGTCGTATGGTAACCCCATCCCTGGCAAGACTCGCAGCATTGACGTGAAGCTACCGTTCCATCTGCTCCGCACGTGGGGAATGAGAAGCGTCAGTGCATCCCTCTTGCCCGCCATGTACATGGCTTTGAGAATGTGACTGTACCAAGGTCGAGGAGTTGGCATCTTCCAGGCGAGATTCCGCACCATAAAGGGAGCTGGCTCAAGACACGTCCTCTAGAAAGAGTCCGTCGGGGCGTACGCGGACCATAGCTTTTGTCAGCGCATTCGCGCCTTGCAAGGTGCCGACGAGATGATAGAGGATGTCGTCAGCAAGCTGGATGAGACGGGGTTCCTAGACGATAATACCTCATCTTCGCGAGGGATGCGGGCTATTACATCGGCAAGAACCGCGTCCCGGGTGAAAAGGCGCTCTTATATGCCGAAGATTCAAACCTACCATTCGTGGTTTGCGGTCCCGGTGTCCCAGCAGGCAAGACCTCCAAGATTCCAGGTGCTTACCAGAATTTTGCAACAACCTTCCTCGATATTGCGGGACTGCCCAAGGACCAGTAGCCCTCGTTCTTGGACGGCCAGAGGCTGCTACACCGGTGGCACCATCCCGATTCCTCCCGCCGACGAAAGCAGTGGCCGGCGGCAAGAGGACATTGGATGTGGAGTTCTGGGGCTTGTGTATCGTCGAAGCCCCGAACGCTCCCGGACTGGGGATTCCATTCCGAACTAACAGCTACGACGCCCTCCGCAACGTGAGCGAGGATCAGCTTTAGCTGTATGCCCACTGGTGCACGGGCGGAACTGAGTTGTACAGCAGAGCAGAGGACCCATATGAGCTGGACGATCTAGTCTCGAACCCGACCCCCGGACATGCGAGACTGGTCGATCGCTTTGAAGCGATCTTCTCATCACCAAGTCATGGCGCCGAGAACGCTTGCCGGCAACCATGGGCGCTCCTCAGCCCGGGAAACGAAAGGACCGGATCGTGTCGCCCAAGCGGGCGATGCATCCGAAGGACGACAAGTTCTCCACCAAAGTTCCCCGAGGTGGCCTTCAAGAAATGCATGATGTACCAGGGCATCAAGGACGAGAAACCGTTCTACCCGCCCCTGCCCGAGACAGGGGCGCTTAGACAGTGGTATAGAAATCCAACTGATAACTATCAATCCGAGGGGAAAGTGCGTGCCCGCTATCTCCAGAACCCCCGCCAGTCCGGAGCGGCGACATGCGACCCTGGCGGACATCAGGAAGACGGCGAGGGAGCTCACCGACGGGGGGATATCCGGGAACGCGACAACGGTGCAGAGGAGACGAGAATTGGCCATTGTGGGCTCTCCTGAATGGATTGATGCAGTGAATTGAATAGATAAAGATCACCGAGGAGCAGAGAGCCGTTTCAGCTTGAACCTCATAGTCACCATAGTAGTTAAGTCCATCGGATGCTGTAGCTGATGTTTCGTACAGTCCACTCGAACCGACATGATGTTGGCACTAGCATCTGTGCTCCCTGTGGCCGACGAAACTTGCATTACTGGGTCGATTCAGGCACGTCTCTTTAGGCTACAAGTGGCTTGGCGGGAGAGTTCGCGATAACATTTCTTAGGGATAAGTTTATATGACCCCATAACTGTTGGTAGCCTACAGGTAACAATGTTGAGGGGCGGTGGAAATAGGATGATGTTTCCGCGGGTATATAAACGGGAGTCATTGCTGTCTAAACCTCTGGGCTGCCATATTGCTGGCAACTCCGTCACTGTCTGCATCAGTGGGCAGCCACCTGGGAATACACACTAAAATGGCCCAGAGCAGACCTTCTCGGGCCCTCTTCAGCCCGCAGAACATATCTGCCCAGCTGGTCATCCTGCAGCCAGCTGTTAACAACGATGCGCCCATCAAGCTCACCCTCGCTTGGACGAATCCAAAGGAGACGCCGTACGAGTGTATCTCCTACGATCGCGCGGAAGAGGCAGACGCGGCGACGATCTCCATGAATGGCGAAGACCAGACGACCCCTAAGGCGCTCGAGAGCCCCCTGCGGACGTTCCGCCGCAAGGAGAAGCCGCGCAGCGCCGGATCCTCGAGAGCGCGGACAAGACGCTGTGCTGGCTGGGGGCGGACCAGGGGGATCTACCGCCACAGTGCCCGAGACGATCCGCGAGATGGCGCGGCGCTTCGGCCGCCGCCTGCCGCGAGGTCGGCCGTGTCGCCCGCCGCGAACCCGTCACTTGCGACGGCGCGCCAGATGGCGAGTCTGCGGCGGCGGCTGCACGACTGCCCCTTCGACGACCTGCGCTCGTTCGACTTCGCGTGCCGGCGCGCCACCTACAACGTCTTCTCCGCCGCCTTACTGGGCGCGCGCGGTGCGGCGTCCCCGAGATCATGCTGGCGCGCCGCGCCGTCGTCGTCCAGGGCCGCGGCGACGTCCGCTGGCACGGCTACGTCGACGCCTCGCGCGCCCTGGGCTTCTTCCACACTAAGTTCTCCGAGAGCGTGCCGCTGCTGCCCCATGCCGTAAAGGGGCCCGGACGTCACGAACCAGGTCGGGCTCGTCGAGCGCCGCCCCCGCCTCGGCGTGACCGTCGAGCTGCTCCCTACGGCCTAGACGGCGCGCGAACGCAGCAGCAGCGCCGGCGGCATCACGGTGAGGGATGAGGGAAAGGGGCAGGCGTAGGCGGCGCACTGATCCGGGGAGAACGTGTTCGCGATGATCCAGATCGCGACGCCGTCGGGCCGCGTCCGAAACCACAACGCCGGCCCGTAACCCCTGCCGAACATCGACCGCGCCAAGAGCGCGCAGCAGGTGTTTTGTCGGTGCGGCCCGTTATATCGTCCTGGAGGCGTCAGGATCTGCTCCTGCGGTACGGCGAGCGCCCGCTGTGCGTCCGGCGGCTTACGGCCTTCCCCAGCCGGGTGCTGGACTTGGGCAAACCAAATGGGGGGCATGCGCGCCTGGTAGGACGAACTCCCGAAGCGGTTCTCGAAGCCCATCACCGTCTCCGTCGGCGGCGACGACGCGCCCACTCGACCGTCTCGCCCGCGTCTCGCCGGTCTTCGACGCGGCGAACTACCGGCGGCGCTGCGCGACCGAGTTCGGGAGCCTGCGGGGATCATCCCCATCTGCGACCCATTTACCCTCCTACCGAGACAGCCGAGCAGCGGGCGAGCCCCGAGCTCATGGCGCCTTCGAGGCCCTGCAGCTGCGCTGCGTCGCGGGCCGTCGCTGCTTTCGCACCGGGGGGCGGAAGGTTCGGCATGTCGACCATCGAGGACGCGGCGTGCGCCGAGGGCGGTCCTTGGGATGACGAGGACGGGGAAGAGGAGGAGCGGGATCGGGAGGATAAGAAATGGCCAGTCGACGACGACAGCAGGGGGCCAGCTCCTGAGGCCGCGGCGCAGCATCGGACATGTGATAGTAGATCCCGTAGCGTAGGCCGTGATAGTCCCAATAGTACCCGCAGAAGCAGGACCCGACGGCAGCTCGGCTAACAGCGCAGATGGTGAGGGGCGAGGCGTCAGGGCAGGGGCAGGGGCGGGGTCGCGAAAGGGTGACCTCGTCGTCGCGTGCGTGGAGGTTCCTTCCCGTACGTCCTACAGCCGCGGGGCGCAGAGGGGGACGATGATAGTGGCGGCGACGGGCATGATGCGGCATCGACGGCGGCGGCGGCGCAAGCCCGACCTCCTCCGGCGGCGTCGGATTCTAGGTGCGAGTTCGTGCGAGAATGTTACCTGTACAGCGCGATGGACGGGGAAGACTCCAAAGCTACTAGTATCGCTGGGGCGAGCTTCTGGACCGTCAACGCTTCGATGCTTGTCGACGCCACCATTATCTAAACGGGGTCTTTGCTCTGCATGGGCCCTGAGACCTTAACTCTTATATTATCTCAGAAGAAACTGAAGAGTCTCTAGAGATTCTTGGATGACGGCGGACTGGAGGATCACGAAAAGGGGGTGGGCAACCCACATAGGGATAAGGCCTTATGCGTAAGTGCGGATTTTGATCGCCCGAATACCAGGATAATGGCTCCTAGAAGGTTTGAATATTCTTGACAAGCACATATTATAGTCTCCGAGCGAAAAAACTCTCTTCGGAATATGACTGGCAACTGGATATTTGAGGGAAGGAGAGAGGATGCAGATGTACTCCATGGACCACGTATACGAGATATGAGCAAAGACAGCAGAACCACCGTAGTCTGCCGAGTTCTTTTCCGTTACTGGTGTACAAGTACATACGTATGTACAGATCCGGATCCTACACATCGGCAGCGCGCACAGCGATACCACGACACCCGTTCCTCGCTACCTCCTCTTCCCGACGACGTTCGGGTGCATGAGGTTAGCACGGGCAGCGGTGCCGAGCTTGTGGACGAGCTGGCGCCTCTCCCAGACGCGGGAGCGGCCCTCGACGACGGCGACGATCTCCTCGCCGAAGCGGGTGGCGAACTGGGCGCGGCCGCTGCCGCGCGACTGCTTGCGGTTCACGACGTCGAGGATCCACATGACGGCCTGGCGGCGGCGGGCGCGCACGGCCAGCGGCTCGGGGAGCTCCAGCGCCTGCCCGCCGCCGGCCATGCCCTTCATGTTCTTCACGCGGATCAGCGGCGCCACCGAGTCGATGGCCAGCGTCAGGTAGAGCAGCGGGTTCAGCGGCAGGTGGTGCGGCGGCGGCGCCCCCGGCAGCAGCGGCCGCAGCGGGTTGATCTTGGGGGCCGGCGACGTGCGGAGGTAGTTCAGGATCATGGACATGTTCTGGTATCGTTAGCTTGTTTCCTTGTTCGAGGATAGACACGCGACGAGTCCGTACGTACCCTCTGCGCCTTGCTCAGCTGGCCGTTTCGCATGAGCAACCTCGTGACCTGCGTCACTACGGGATGGTACCGGTCCTGCAGCTGTTCGTGCTTCTTGGGTCTCGCGGGCGCTCCGAACAGGAGACCCTCGTCCTCGTCGCCCCACTGGTCGCCGCCGGCCGCCGTCTTCTCGAGGGCGGCTATGGCCTCGGCATTGAGGAAGTTCGGTGCGAAGACTTCCGGCGCCCTCGGCTGGTATTCGAACTGTCGCGGCTGTGATGCGTATGGCGGTATCGGACCGTATGATTCGGGGCTATCCGAAGGCGGCCTCGTCGTCGTGTCGTCTGCTAATCCTCTCCTCGCCAGCATCGGAGCCGGACATGACAGCGATGGCCGCGTGCGCACGCTGAGTCTCCGTATCGCCGTCCATGGATTTAATTTTGAGGCCATGTTTTTCTCGATGGATGTCGAACCGTCACATCTGTCCGGTCCGGTCCTCGTGTTTTCGGTGAATATCCTGCTCTGCAGATATCCTCCTCTGCAGATCGTCCAAGCCGTAGATACTCAAAATTAATTGTAGAATTAAGTGGGGTCTACAGTACAAGATAAGACCTAACGGGTTATTAGCTCTAGTCAAGCCACACAGCAGAGCATAGCACCAGCCATATTTCCGACTCAGCCACGGTATAGAAGCAGTTGATGCTGCAGTCACACTTCACGTGTTAGGTTAGGTGCCGATCCCTTTACCGTTTTCTGTCAGCAGGGGACCCGGCATCCGCTCCGCGACGTCGGTGGTTACGTAGCACTGCAGGAGAGTGACGAAACACTAATCTTGAGATAGGTACAGCAGAGGTAGTGTGCAAGTATGTAAGGGAACAAATGGGAGCGGAAGGGGGCTCAAGAAGAAAGAAGCCCTTTCCCACGAACAACTCCATTCGGAGTAAATCATCCACCTCCTCCCGCAGCCAGCTCACATGTCTCGAATTTATTGGTAACTACCAGTGGGATGGGATACTTCTTACTGCAGCATTTTACTACATACTTCAACCTGGCCTCAACTGTGGTTACTCTTTGCATCCACCCTCGTCCGGCGGAGGAAACGCATATGTGCGTGGGGATTTTCTGCCAACCCTGTCGCAGGCACGTACAGTAGTCACGCGATGACGGGTAGGGGGTTTGCGATCCTGAACCCGAACCCAAAGGCCAGCTTTGCGGTTGCATTCTGGCCCCGTTATCATGTGACGAGGGATTGTGTGTGGGTGGGTCGAAATGCGATCAGCTCATGTTTCATACTGTTCAGCTTCCTTCGACGCGGCCCCCCGCGCCGCGCCGGGTGGGTTTCGTAGGCGCTTCCCCCCGCGAACATGACGATCATGGTGAATTCGCATACGCTAGCCACTGCGGAGCCCGCCGTTCATGCGGCTTTTGCATACATAGTACGCACTAAAAAGGGTTGACAGCTGCCTTATGCAAGCACCTTCAACAACATGCACTACCAGTAACTGTTGCTGCTGTGAAGGATCAGCAAATACAAATGTCTTACCGCATCCTGTCCTGTGTAGGCCTAGTAACGCGCGTGCGTACGTACACAACGTACACAGCCCCTCAGGTACAATCTATCCGGCCTCTTCGCCTGTCATTTGTGACAAGATGGTGGCGTCAGCGCCGCGCGGGCGGGCGTGCATATCTAAGTAGGGTAAGTCTCTTGTGCGTGGTTAGATGGTACCGAGGCCGGCCTGTACCGAGGCTTCTCCCTCGATTCCCCTTCCGTAAGGCCCTGCTCAGAGCGTACATACAAGCAAAGGTGCGGGCATGTTGAGATGCTTAGTCTGGTTACGGTCATGATCTGAGACACTTACGGGATTCTCTGGGGAAACACCCCAGATACCCGCTTTGCATCGGCTCAGACGCTGAGACAGCACAGATAATGGGCACGTCATAGCGACTACTAGGTAGTCCTAGTCCACCCAGTTAGCGGATCCGGGGCTGAACGAGTGAACCACTTCCACTTTTCCATTCTGACTTAGGGTAGCGTGGGGGGTTCGATGCCCAAGAGTGATGATCCCCGCGCCGTCGGATGCTTATATGTAAATAAGCACTGAAATTGACGGCATATCATAATCTCGTTCGAACTATAAGAGCGGCTGCGTAGCTAGCATTCGCTGTCCGCTCCCTCTCAAGAGCTACCGAGCTGCGTCGCGTTCTCGTAAGGCAGCCTCACCACTGCTAAGGAAATAATGCAACAACGAGCACCGGGCAGCGCCCTCTTCCCCATCTAGCTGGTCGGGCCCCTCTTCCTGCAGTCCAAGCCCTCCAAGGTCGCGTCGCGGCGACGAAAAGGCGGTAAGTGGTGAATCGGCGTTCAACACACCTACGGCTCCTACAACCTCCCCTCGAGGTCCCACAAAAAGAAAGCAAAGAAGAAGGGCGCGCTAGATAGTTCGGGCAACTATCACCATTTAATGGTCTCGACGAGGTTCGCCGGCACCGTGTCGTCTGGAGATCAGTCTCGTATCGATTTATACGGTGTGCTTTTTTCCCCCTCTCCTTCAACCGGACAAACGGCGCACTATTGTCCAATTGTCGCATGTTGTCTCTCACCGAGGCCGCCAAGGCTAAGCTCCCCTGGTTATGAGCACGTAGGAACGTTCCTAGACACATGGTCCTGGGCGTTCAGATCATGTGGGGTAGGGCAGAAGCAAATGCGGCGTTGTTTGGGGTCAGCTGAGGTCCAGGAACGCTGTTCCATTCGAAGAGAGGGATACCAGAAACATACGGCGTTGCGCTTCGGCCTTGGCTACATACCTGCCTATCCCAACACTAGACGCGTAAGTGGAAAGAAAAGCCCGAATCCCCATGTTCCCTTCGGAACTCCGCCCTAGGTGTCGGGACGTCATCGCAGACACCAAGGCCGTAGGCTGCCATCGCACGCCCACGACACACGACGTGCCTGCAGGACAACACGACTTCGTCATGACACATGTCGTCCCATGGTTCTGAACCCTGTCCCCAAGGGAATCCCCCCCTGCGGCCCAATGTCGGATCCCTGCTCTTCATCCCCCGCCGCCTATTATCATAAAACAAGCACCACCAGGAAAACTGCTCTGACACATGAGGTTTGTGCAAGCTCCGATCCTAGCTCTTGTTGTACCATGATGAAATAACAACCGATGCCGAAAAGAGTGAAAGAAATGTCTGGTACGCCGGACCCAATGTGCTGTGTGACCGTGTCTGTACCCGTAAAACCCCCTTGTCAAATTCCGTGCCGTGGGGCAACCGGCTTTCTTCTCCGAACTCCAACTTTGTTGCGACCAGAATGAGAGAGGTAGGAAATGAGAAAAGGGAATCTCGTTAACCTCAGGTGAGGATATTAAGGGATAGGAGGGAGAGTCGGAAATTTGTTATTCAATCACGACGGGGTCGTAGATAGCGTGGCACCAAGGGGCTGGGAAGTCCACTCCTTTTTCCTCTACCAGCTCTGGACCAGGCCTGACTCATTGACGAGCCAGATGAGCGCCGCCTCGGCTGCGTCCTCCCTCGCGTTGTTGAGGTTCTTGCCGTCGTACCAGTAGCGTGCTTGGATCTGCCTGCCGTGCACCGTCACTATGCTGGACCAGGCTGTGCGACCACCTAGAGATCCGGGAAGTCGAGTTAGTCGAGCCTAGCTCCCTCGGCCGGTCACACGTGCGGCACATACCTCGACGATCAGACACGTATTGAAAAACCGGAGCTTGGATCGTGTACTGGCGGCAAGCTTCTACCAAGATATTCAGTACGACCGCCCTTACGTGGCAAAACCATGCGTATTCTACCTTCGAGCTGCTGTTGCCATCGCGTGCCATCATTGTTCCGAGTAGCTGTTGGCGAGGACGGCATTGTGAGCGAAGTCGACTTGGGTTTTGCGAGGGAGAACAATTAGGACGGATCTAGATAGCGGAGCTCGTGCGGGTTGAAAGCAGGAGACCTCGAGAACGTGTTGGAAGACCTCGAGATCCGGCTAAGGGGGTCGAGCCGATCGAGTGACTACTTATAGGCGTGCAAAGGAGCTGCAGTTGTAGTAATCTTGAGGTAATTCAGCGAGCCACAACAGCCATTGGAGCCGCTTTCGCGTATGATGTGACAGAAGAAGATTAGTTGACGTCTGCTTGGACGTTGTTTGCGCGAAGGTGCAGCACGGCTGTGAAATGGTATTTACTTGGCTTTAGAGGCGGCATAATGCATCGTGGAGCTATGTGAGTCGAGGAGGTGTGGGCGAAGTTGTTCTTATTTCTAACTGCCCACGCCCATACACACAGGCTGCGGTACAAAAGAAAGTAAGAGAGATACGGACCGTCCGATTGGTATTTTCCTTTTTCGAACAGTCTAGGACCTCATTGGACCAAGTTGGGCTCAGGAACCGGTCCCCTTCGCACTGTTTGTGCTGTTTGTGTCCCCCTTTTCTTGCTTTTTCCTCTGCTATCACTCATATCCCAAGCCCCTAGCGAAGTGAAGGGGTACTGTTTGGGGGGATACAGGCAACTGGTGATGTACATAGCCGGTACTTTCCCGGTGACAAATCCGACAACTGTTGGCACCACGCATGCCGAGCGAACGGAGATGTGGGTCCCGGGGAGGTCAGAAACAAAGTGTACATAAAAGCGAATTAGGGAAAAGAGACGACAAGGAAGCTGATATGTAGTCTTCGTAGGTAGGTTGTGAGAGCCTGGGTATACCTACCTAGCCTGTCCTTCGTGGACCAGCTGCACATTACGGTTCGAGACTTCAGGTTGTGACAGTGTACGATAACGCCTCGTACACTCTGTTAAAAGTAACGAGCTGCACGAGACAAGAAGCCTCATAGCTCCGGATCGGGAAGTATTTCTTACTTAGCCTTAACCATGCGTACGCGGTTGTATGGAGTGTATGTTTACTCGTCCAGCCTAACGCAACGGAGTCCTTCGTTTTCGAAACGGGCCCGTCTTGCATACTGAGTAAGCGATCGACCACTTGCAGTTGGCAAATAACCATGAGTATGTCACCTTGCGTGACCTGTCAGACCCAACGGCGTGGGATGGGGCTACCACCAATGGCCGTCCCGCAGACGGCCGTGCTCTGTGGGACTAGACTGCAACGCTGAATAAAGAAATTCCCCGACTCGTCTCATACGCAACACAGCATCTTGATTTGCTGTCTGCGCTCAACCTGGTCCAGTGCTCTTTAGGAATGGGGCTTCTGTAAGAATACACCAATCTTGAGGAGCTACCTCGAATTGGAAAGCATACCCTTTTCCCTGTTCGCTAGGGTACCGCGTTATTGGAACTGATTATATTGGCAAGACCCATACGATCTGGTTTGCTTTCAAGGGTCTGAGCAGCAAGGAGAGAAATCCAAAAAGCAGCGGACTCGAGCTCTGACAATGGCTGGCACAGATGAAGCCTCGTTTGGAAAGTCCTATTTGGGCTAAGGCAAGCTGTTTGGTCTATTGCCCTCCCGGAAGGAAGAAGGGCATTTTGAGCGGTAGTGACGTGCGCGTATCATTCACGTTGGCTTGGCGTGCTGGAATATTCCGGAGTCCCTCTTGCCGAGTCACCAGATTGTGTAACGAGTTGACAAGCACTGAACGCCAAGCATGGTGTCGTTGTGGTCTAGATGTTTTGGTAGACCATTGAGGTCAATGGGCTCGATGTTATCACTGATGTTGGTGAAATGGAAACTTGGAAAAAGAAGCAGAAGGCATGGGAAGGTAGCAGCATCCAGTCCACGCCTACCTCGATTGTCTCCTTTTCGGGCGGGTACATATTAGGTAGCTTGCGGGTCTCGAGGGGAGGACCAGCGAGTCCACTTAATGGTGTATACATAACGTATACTAGTCAGCTAACTATTGTAAGATCACCATTTGCTATTTAAACTTGCGCTCGGATTTCCTGTCTGCTTCTCTCATCCTTCATTACAAGATGGTAGACCTACATGTATCCGTATGTCTCGATCGCCCTGAACTGCTGGGTGGGTCAAATTTCAGAAATCGTTGCCGAAGACGTCCGCTGTCGTCGGCTTCTTTCGCTATCGTCTCCCAGCATGTCTTATCAATCACATTACGTGGGCCGTTTGATACGTGATAAGTTGATACTGATGGCGGTATCAAAAGTCCACACCCACGAAGAGAAGCACGTATCTATACAGGTAGGCAACCTCATGGCGGGCAGCATCATCAGCCTTGCATCTGCGGCACGACCTGTCAAACATCATTCTGCGTGGGCCGGCGGAAATGCATGCATGCATGCGGATCAGACAGCCAAGGCGCATGCTTTCTGAAAGTTGATTTGTGACGGTTCCGCCAGGTTGGGTCGTCAAGTTTCTGTACGACCTCATCCGCATGATAACGCATGGAAGCATGCATTGTTAGGCTCCCAACTCCGGCGGCGGAAAGCGAAATCATCTGGTGGGAGAGACAATGAAGGATAAAAAGTTGGCTCGACGACAAGAGACGGGCTTCTGTCCAAGTCAACCCAGACAGCAGAGTGGGGGAGGCAAAGGGCCCCCGTGGGAGACAGTTTGAGAGGCTTCACAGCCCCCCAACCAAATGATCGCCGTCTTATGATAAGCTCCCACGCTAATAGGTAAAGCAGTATCTACGAGGGCGCACATGCAGACGCGATAGCGTCTTCCGGCTACGTTTGTCTGACCAAATCAACCGCACGCCAGTCAGCCGGCTGATGCAAGAGCCCGACCAGCACCCACGTCTTAGCGCCAGCACGTGTGGTTATTGTGATACCTAGAGCGATACGCCAGACTACAGTCTACTAAAAATCATTCAGTGTCTATATACATAAGTACCAACAAAACAGAAACTCCAATAAGCTGAGTTGTTTATTCCCTCGCCCTCAGCTAGGTTCGAGGTTTCGGAGGCGGTGTGACTATAGGTCGTGGAGTAGTGGTCGAAGCCGGTGAAGAGTCCCAGAAATCGTGAAGATCACCGCAACCAATAATACCGCCAAGAACCAAAACAGGGACAAGTAGAGGCAATTCTAAACTACGGCTCCCAGAATGGTTTTCGTATGTTTCCGGCAGCCGGTAAGTTTTATCCTACCCCGTGCAGGTTTTCTTTTTCGTCCACGACGGTAGCATTTCGTCGCCGGGCACCATCTTTCCATCTGTCTGCTATGATGGGGATGCCATCGGCCTTCCGAGGATGCAGCTGCTTACGCCTGTCCGCGCCAGCCAGGGAGAACTGTTGGACAGGCGCGACCCTGCTGGCCCGAAGAGGCAACCCACACGCAAATCGTTTCCGTCCAGTATAGATTGAAATGCCGAACCGGAGCTGCACGAGCTCAGAAATCCGTGCGAATGCCTCCGGTGTCACATTTATTTGGTGGGACAACGGCAGGCCGTCGTCCATGTAGAGCAGAAGACAGTTGACATGCCGTCCTGTCACGCCCTTTAAGACTGTCGAGTCCATGGATTGTGAATTGTGACACAGCACATGAGAGGGAGCGTTGTTACACACCATCCGTCGGGCATGCTCATCCGTCTCCTCGCCGTTAAGCGAGTATAAGGCCCATCTCGGGCAGCATGGCGTGCGTAATTGCTCCAGCAGAGGTTGGGACGAAGAGGATGAGCTGCATACGCCTCATTCCTACCTAAGGCTGTCAAGTTGTTTAAGCGTAAGGCTGGGTGAGATCTGGCCCTTGGGGTCTATCAATCATAAGTTGTGTATCGGTAACAGCATACGCATAATCCTAGCGTACCCAGCCTTGCCTTGCTGAGGATGGCAATAGGTACATAAAGTGGGAAAGAAAATAAAAGAAAAAATCTCCGGAGAAAGAGGACTAGACGTGCCAAGACCGTCACCTGGGAGCAGCCGCGGTGGGCCCTTTACGGCCTCGGCTATACATACCTACTAAGCACGGGACAAGCCAGATGGTACCCAGTAAGTACCTCGGCATCTCGCCTCCTCGTGACCGTGGGTGCTCTCATCGACAATTGATTTATCTGGATCACTGGGGCTTGACAACAGTCCACGGCCCCTTCATACAACTACGTATCGTATCATAATTTACATTTGTCCTGAGACAACGTCCTGGCACTTAACCATATTCCCGTGTAATTTGGATGGTACCTCTCAAAGCCAGTAAATAGGTGGTGTAATCCCGAACCACTCGGCTGCCGCTTTCCCTGGGGTCCACCGAAAACAAGGGCGAGATGCCTTTCGACACCGAGCTCACGCGCCGCTTGGGCATCAAGGTTCCCGTCGTACAGGGAGGAATGCAGCATGTGGGCTACGCGGAACTAGCGTCTGCCGTATCGAATGCGGGAGGGCTGGGTATCATCACAGCGCTCACCCAGCCCACGCCCGAGGACCTGCGGAAGGAGATCCGACGGTGCAGGAAGATGACGACGAACCCCTTTGGCGTCAACATCACCCTGCTCCCGGCCCTCGTGCCGCCGGACTACGGCGCGTATGCCCAGGTTGTGATCGACGAGGGGGTCAAGGTGGTCGAGACGGCCGGCAACAGTCCCGGGCCAGTCACTTCGATGCTCAAGAAAGCCGGCATCATCATTCTCCACAAGTGTACAACCATAAGTCACGCACGGAGCGCGATCAAACTCGGCGTCGACTTCCTCTCCATCGACGGTTTCGAGTGTGCCGGGTGCGTTCATGCCTCGCTCGCCTTGTCTTGACGGGCCGCCTTCTCTTGCCCCCTTCTCATTGGCGGAACTGTCGTATCACTAACCCGTCGGCGTAGACACGTGGGCGAGTCGGATATCACGAATTTCATCCTGCTGAGCAAGGCGCGCCAGACCCTCAAGGTGCCTTTCATAGCATCGGGAGGTTTTGCGGACGGCCAGGGGCTAGCGGCTGCCTTGTGTCTTGGAGCCGAGGGCATCAACATGGGCACGCGCTTCCTGTGCACCGTCGAGGCCCCGATCCACGAGAACATCAAGAAGCAAATCGTCAAGGCCCAGGAGTCCGACACCGCCCTCGTGATGAGGCGGTGGAAGAACACCACCCGATTGTACCGCAACAAGATCACAGATGCCGCCCTGAAGGTCGAGAAGGAGAGCAAGACGGGCGAGTTCGCGGAAATCGCACCGTACGTCAGCGGGAAGCGAGGACGAGAGGTCTTCATAAACGGCGACCCGGAATTTGGTGTAAGTCATCTAGCTACCCCATGTTTCCGTTCCACCGCAGATGTCTGACCCGGGTATCAAAATAGGTCTGGACTGCCGGGCAAGTCATCGGCCTCATCCACGATATCCCAACTTGCCAGGAACTAGTGACTAGGATAGAGAAGGAGGCTGAGGAGACGTTGAGGGCGAAACTTGCGCTGGTGAAACCTCAGAGTAAGCTATAGAAGATGTGTGCATCGTGACTTTTGGTTGTTTTGTTATGGTAGAACAGTCCTACTCGAGGACGGCGCTGAGTGGGGGCGAGTAGGACCGTTAGATTTCTAGATATCGGACGGGCTTAGTTACTTATCTGGTACGGAATAGACACAACGTGTAACCACAACAAACAGACGACCACTGAGTGGACGTGTATCTACCGACGCCAGAAATTCTTCCCATATACGCCGCCTGACTCGGATAAACCGGCCTCAAAAGAGTAGCTCCGTGCTTCAAAGAATAACCCCCTTCTCTAAGAACATCCCCCCCAGTCAAAACCTGCGAAGCACGCAAAATGAGCGAATGCAAGAGCCCATCAAGTCCACCAACTCCGGAAGCCCCATCCCGTCACAAAATCCCCCGTCTCACGCGACCGCGTCCGAACCACCGGCCAATAACCCAAGACGACCAAGAACCCGACCAACCAGTCCCACTATCCCACTACTACTCATACACTCACTCGCCGATGCTCTTCCCGCGCCGTCGTGACCCGGCCCTCGCACGGGAACGGGAAGCCAGCCGGTCGAGGAAGATTTAGGGGATAAGGGGGACAAACAGACAGACAGGTAGACATACCTGAATAGCCGTTCATTGACATATACCAGTCTGATCCCCATCCGTATATGCCCGTGGGAACCGATGGCGCGAACAACCCGGATGGCCTCGGCTGTATCCTCTCTCTCCCTTTTCCCAGTGCACCCCACCTCGTTTTGCCTTTCCCGCATCCATGGCTCTCCCTCCCTTTCCGTCATCCCACCGTCTTCCCTACCCGCCTCCTCCGCCCTAACAATTACGCGAAACGTAAGAAAAAAAAAGGGGGGGAGGCCTATACCTACGGCTGGCGTCTACGTACAGGTATATGTACATATACGCCCCCGTCCCCGCCCCCACTTTGCCGGGGTTTAGGCCGCGCGAGACCCTCCTACCCACACTAACTAACCAGCGAGCTGCTGCTTGAGGTCCGGGGTCCTGCTACCCCACATAGGCACCCTAGACAAGCTCCATAGTCCGGGCCGGGAGCGAGGGAGACGCACCTGCTCGGGGAGGGAGGGGGCCCGCGCAACCGGTGCTGACCAGCCCGGCCGCCGGACGACGTTTCTTCTCGTCGTAAGTAGCCGGCGAAGACGGATGGAGGGCTGAGGGCTAGGAGATTTATGGTGTCTGTCTGTCTGTCTAGCTAGCTAGACTCGCATAGCTAGGTACCGTACATAAGTGTCGGCTAACTATCGGGTCCCTCTGCAGTCCCTTGCTGTCTCTCGCAGACCTTGGTCAATCATTTAGGATATTCTTTCTTGTTCTTCGTGGGGCAGTCCGGAGTTGGTTAATAAGCAAGGTTCCTCCTAGAGAGAGGCCGAGATCCTAGACTAGGCACCTTGCCTTACCCCGCGCAGTTCAGATAATATTGAGGATGTAGCTAGATACGAATGGACTGGCCATTCTACTAAACGTGACCTACTCCCTACTGATATGCGAGACTTGTCTCCGACGATCCGAGCTACCATACATACTGCGATCATAAGCTGGGCCGAACAGTGCATTACTAAGAGAGCGGCTTTTTATTTCATGTCAAAGGTTCTTGTGCCTAGCTAGCACACATCCCATGTTGTGAGGCCTCAGGAGCAGGCTGCGTTCCTTATCTACGCACCATGTATCAACCGCTTAGTTCTACAGGCACCACTTATATCTTCTTCTGGAAGATGACATGTCACCGCAATCTACTGCGTGTCTACAAAGCCCCCTTGGGTACCGAAGCGGCCCCATTGTCATCGGCCCGAACGTCAAAACACCATAACTTAAGCATCAGCATCAGAAATGAGCTTGAGGACCTTGCCAATCGCAATGGTTTGTCCCTAGAGCGGGTTAGCATGAGGCTGACTAAGGACATCATCCATGTACTCACCTGGTCTCTCAGAGTGAACCGACCCATCTGCGGATAATCCTCGAATCTCTCGATACAAACAGTGCCCGCACCACCAGTCACCTCCATACGAGCAATGATGCTGTCGCCCTTCTTCGCGTGCGTGGGCGGTAGCTTACTCTTCCTATTGGTCTTCGGCTGCAACTTATGCAATAGTGCGGCAAACGTAACCTCTTCAACGGCGGAGTGGACGTGCAACACACAGTTGAACCCTATAGTACCCGGAATCAGCAATCTTTCCCTGCGGGCGGTTGACCGAACGGTCCAAAGTTTATGAGATCCGTTTCGAGAGCCATAAACATCCAATCGTCTACGGAGTGATTTGTGCTAATTCATTGGAATGGAAATACACTTACCGGCAGATAGGATACTCTTCAGCTCGAGGATCTTGATCTGTGCCTCGAAGAACTTGACGTTGTGTACCAGACGTTTGGGCGAGCACAGGACGAAACCAGGCAGAATATCTTCCTCTTCGATGCCACGAAGACGAATGCGTACCTGATCACCACATTGGGCGATCGCCACTTCATCTTCCTGTTCGCCATATAGCGCAGTGATTTCAACCTTCTCCCTGTTCGGCATCATTATGAAGCTCATACCCTTCTTGGCAACGCCTGCCTCAATCTTGCCTTCGACCATGGTACCTAGATCACGGTACTTGCCAGTTATCGGCATCATGAACGGGGCATTCGTCTTGCGTTCAAGCGCGTTCATGTTATCGAGGTACTCGAGGAGCGAAGGGCCATCGTACCAAGGGGCTACCCCTTCTGGAATTCGATCCTTGATGCCCATCGTCTGCTGAGCCGCGATAGGCATGAAGAAGACATCGGTCTTCAGGTTGTAACCAGTTGCCTTCAGGAACTGGGAGAGCTTTGTTGTACACTCCTTGTACCTTTCCTCGCTCCAGTTGACTGTGGCGTCGTCCATCTTGTTTATGACAACCACCAGCTTGTTCACACCCTGAGTTTTCGCAAGCACTAGTACTCAGCGTTAGCAATTTATTGAACATCAAATTCAGCGAACAATGCGGTGTTCGAGGACTTGGATTCGATGAGTAAGGGCGCGCCGGTGCTTCTCAGTGGATATCTACATTCGTACCCATGGAGTGAAGGGAATAGGGGGGAGAATAGAGGGCGGGGAAGCTGCTTACTGGCATGTTCACGGGTCTGGCCGCCTCTCTCAAACCCGGTCTCGTATTCTCCCTTACGGGCGCTGATGACGAGAATACCAACGTCAGCCTGAGAGGCGCCTCCAATCATATTCGGCACATATGTCTTATGACCGGGGGCGTCCAGGATAGAGTATCGGCGCTTCTCGGTTTCAAAGAATCCTCGGCCGACCTCGACAGTCTTGCCCTTGGAACGCTCTTCCTTAGTGAGATCGAGGGCCCATGACAGATACCAGGTCTCACGGCCTGCTTCCTTGGCCTCACGCTTGTACTTGTCCATGGTTCGCTCGTCGACCATTCCCGTGGAGTACAGAATCGAACCACCGAGGGTTGACTTCCCTGCATCGACGTGGCCAATGAAGATGATGTTCACGTGTTCCTTGCCGTATATTTCCTTCAGGGTCTCTTCGTCGACGTCGGCAGCCTGCTCGTCAGCCACAGCATCAGCATTGCGGCTGACACCCTTGCCTCCCCTCGAAGGGCTCGATCGGCCGGACGAAGGAGTTGGCGACGTCTTTCCGCTCGGAGCCTTCGTTGTCTCGCCGGTCTTCTCGATGGCCTTGGCCGCTGTGACCCTAGAGCCGGCGTCGGCGCTCGCGGAATCGTCCTTATTGTCTGCTGCGGCATCCTCCTCCTTTTTGGACTCGTCCTTAAACGACGCCTGGGCGCCAATAGATAGAACCTTAGCGGCGGGTTTACTGGCCTTCGGTGGATCGCCGCCTATGCTTAGGACTTTGGTGCCCCCTTCCTTCTTAGCGGCCGGCTGGCTAGTATCAGAGCTCGCAGCTGCAGAATCGCCAGTCGGGCGCTTGGCGATGGTAGGAACGGCTTGAGGCTGGGATTGCTGCGGCTGTTGCTCAGTTCTCTGCTGTTGTTGGTACTGGGGATATTGGCCTTTGGTGAGTTAGTAAAACGGGAGGAGTCGGTTAGGCGACTAAGACTGTACCGTATCCTTGGTTATATCCTTGGTTGTTGTATCCCCCCTGCTGGCCATAAACAGCACCGTAGCCCTGGCCGTATTGATCGTAGCCCCCTTGTCCACCACCGTACTGGGGATAGTAGCCCTGACCGCCGTAGTATTGAGGCGCAAAGCCACCACCGTATGGCTGACCTGGTTGAAAGGACTGGGCACCCGGTTGGAAGGACTGGGCGCCGGGATGGAAGGTGCTAGCACCGGGGCGGAAGGTACCTGGCTGCTGGGGTTGGTTGTTGAGGTTCATCTGCTGCGTCTGACGGGACAGGTTGTCGTCCTGCGCGGCAGGGTCTTCCTCCCAAGAGTTGAGATCAGCCATGGTTCCGGGGCCCTTGGGTTTATTTCAGAGCCGGATGTGGCTTCTCCACCTGGACCTCTGATAGGTAACGGACTGCGTCGTTAGCTAGTTGGGGTTGGATAGTGTAAAATTCGAGGCCGAAGTTGTAAGAGTATGCGTGGAAAGTGAGAATCGTCTATGCGACAGACGACTTGTATTCGATATATAAGTACATATGAGATGGTATAATAGAATTACAGCAGGTAGTGGAAAGGCGGGGGCGAGATGAGGGCGCAAAACCTACAAGATGAGTGATATAGACGCAACGAATGATCAAGTATGTCGGGTGTGTGAGTCACCGCTCACCGGTGCATGGAATAGTCGGGACGGGCAGATCTGGACAAGGAGCGAGCAGTGGGCGACGATCCCCAACCCGAAGGATTCTCTACTTGGTGGTGGTGGTGGTGGTGGTTGTCAGCGCAGAGTTTTGAAGCCTAAAACAATATGCGAGACGGCGCAAATGGCAGATGGCGGGGCAATTATTAGTTAATCGTTTAGCGGGGTTCCCTTAGAACTTCCCCACCAAGTGACGGAGGGCAGTGGTAACAGCCGCCATGTACCGGACGACAGAGGAGCCCATACTGTATATACACAGTACCTGTGCTCAGCTTGCTAGCAGGTAGTGCATAATTGGGGCACTCGGTGATGAACGGACCATCCATCGCTCAACTACCGAAAAATGTCTACGAGTACTTGAACGATTTCGGGCACAAGTTCATACCCTTGGAAGTGCCTACCTACATACCCATATAAGCGTTTGGGGATTCTTAAGAAAGCACCGACATGAATGTCTCAAAGCTGACACCGCTATGGATGCCTTCCTGTCCAAGCTCTCTCAACATGCCACCAGTTATGCGATAAGGTCATGTCTCGCCCTGACTTCGAAATACGTTATCGAGCACGGCTCCAAACTTCTGAAGGTTGGCGTTGCATTGTGTTCCCAGTTTGGAAAGTCCATAAGCTCACAGTATTATTATTGTAGGCTATAGATGATGGCCCCCTCCATGCCCAACTTAGCTTGCTACAGCGCCGTCTGGCCCGTAAGATCGAGGTAAGGCGGTATCGATGGGGGGGTTGTTACACAGACTGATCAATGGTACAGCTCATTTCCCCAATCCTTGAGACAATAGAGTTTCATTATACGAGGGGAAATTCTACACTCGAGGCCGTCGTGCGGACGGCACGAGAACTGCGAGATGAGACCGATGCATTGGCGAAGCGTCTTGAAGCCACCGCTGCGGCCTCACAGCCGGGTGCTCGAGCCAGATCCTCGGTTGACGCTGCTGTGCGCCGCGCTGAGTTGATGGCTATCATCGATGAAATCAAAGGGCTTATCTTGAGGATTGACGATTGCCTGCCTTCGATTAACCTGTGGGTTTCTGCCATGGGTGGAATACAAGCACAACAGTCGACATTCTCGCCATCTAGGTTACTCCAAGCTAGCTATCTAGTCAACGTGGGAGACACCCAGTACATCCTCAATCCGAGCCGGCCCATGCAGATCGGCCCGGATTTTACCTTGGCTCTATATATGCTCTTCCGCGGTCATGCTTCTTCACATGAGTCAGAAGAGCCGTATGGAATCGAAGAAGGGCAACGGAAGCCGATGTGGCAAGAGGTCATCCATAAAGCCCGAGTTAGACTTTGTCGCGTGCCTATCAACAATCCGCACTTGTCTAATGGTGCTGACATGGACATCTCGTCAATGAGCTATGCTTACGAACTCCAGATCGTCGAGGATTTGGATGATGGGCGAGTCCATACGTTTGATGATGGTGATGCACACCCTACTCCCTATGACGGGATAGCCTGGGCCGGTATACGGGAATCCATACCGATCGGCCAAATAGCGAAAATGCTGTATGCCGACGTTG
This sequence comes from Monosporascus sp. 5C6A, assembly GCA_004155035.1. Taxonomy (NCBI): domain Eukaryota; kingdom Fungi; phylum Ascomycota; class Sordariomycetes; order Xylariales; genus Monosporascus; species Monosporascus sp. 5C6A. The sequence goes on along the minus strand of QJOB01000186.1, from coordinate 28,448 downwards.
GGCGGATCCTGAACATTAATAATGAAGACGGTGCATCAAGCAATCCGGTTCTCCTGCTCAAAAGGGATGTTCAAGCTACCCCCCCTGGCACGCTCGAAAGGCACCTTGAGAGCATTGGACCGCTACATGGGCACTCGAACCTCGTCGAAGATGCTACCGACCAGAGTGCTCTCTCGGATGATACATTGTCCGAGTCGAGTCCACAGGACGACGTCGACCGTCAGCTTCGGGAGGAAAGCCGAGCAGTCAAGCTCGCGCAAGAACAGCTGGCTGCCGTCTCCATACCAAGCCAACCCAAATCTGCGCCCGCGTACCAGTGGAGACTACCCCAGGATCTGGACCCTGAATGGATTGCGCTCGAGGTATTCGATTTCGGCGACGAGAATGCATCTGACGAGGAAGATGACGAGCCAACTACAGACGACGAAGACGGCACCAGACAGGATCGATACCTAAGGCCGAGACACACCTCACGTCCCTCGGTCGATTCTAACCTCGTAACCCAACTGCACCGCATGAGCCTCGCATCGTCGTCGGGCCAGTCCTCGCGACCATCGTCCCGCAACTCGTTCGCGCCAAACCACAACAGCCATACGACGGAGCTGAGTCTCCACCGTACCCACTCTTCCCACGCCCACGCCCACGCCCACGCCCCGACGACGGAATCCAGCTCGCGGCTGATCGCACGGTCCCCCTTCGGCGCCATCCGGACGTCGCTGTCGCTGCTCGAGATGCTGCTCCGGCTCGCCAGCCTCCAGGAGTTCGAGCAGACGACGCACCTCTCCATCCCGGACCATGTGCTGCGGTTCTACCTCGACGAGTCTGCGTCGACGACGGGGCTTCACGGCCGCGAGAGGCTGGCGGCGCGCGCCGAGGCCGAGAGGAAGGTCGGCTTCGACCCTTACGTCGACTCGCCCGACCGCGGCGGCGCCGGGCGTGGTTGATGGCACGATGGGCTGCTGTGCGTAATACGGATGGATGCGGTGGCTAGGTAGCGCCGGGGACCAACCAAGAACATGGGCGTCGATATGGTGGATGGCTGGTTTGTAAATCTAGTGTTGAAGACGGAGCCTCGAGGGCGACGGGACATGAAAACACGATTGACGATCTAGAAAGAAGTCACCACCCACGTGGGCCTAAACGAGATATAATCGTAATAAAGCCGATTCCGAAGCCATCTATGTCTTATGAACTCATCGCACTCGTAACGTAAGGAACTAGAAGAAAAATCATAGCGAGTATCGTGTCTCTAGCGTCTCGTTCGTCACCATATCCAGGACCTCAAGCTCCCGACTGAAAATGCCACACAGCGGGAAGACCAGCCCGTATCCCCGGAAAACCCCGTTTCCAACAACAGACCATCCAGCCAGCCAACCAATCAACCGGGCAATCCTTAAGAAAATCCCTTCGGACGGCGGAAAGTTCGCCAAATCTACCACCGTCGTCCGTAGATAGAGCTCTCCTGCCTCGGCTTGGACATGGTCGCGGCACTGGCGCGCACCTCCCGGTCCGCGTAACTGTCATCCGCATAGCTGTCGTCCTCGTCGCCGTAGCCGTCGCTGCGGTCGGACTCCCGCCGATGATGATGATGGCCATTGCTGCTACTACCGCCAGGGTTGCCGACGTGCTTGAAGAGGTCGAGCATCTCCTTGAGGCCGAGGCCGAGGGCGCCCTTGCCCTTGGCGTTCTTGCCGGCGGCGGCGGCGCCCTCGATGGCCTGCTCGGCGAGCAGGCGCTTGCGGCCCTGGAGGTCGAGGATGCGCTCCTCGACGGTGCGGGAGACGGTGAGCTTGTAGACGACGACGTCGACGGTCTGGGTGAGGCGGTGGACGCGGTCGATGGCCTGCTCCTCGACGAAGGGGTTCCAGAAGGGCTCGAGGATGACGACGCGCGACGCTGCCGTGAGGTTGAGGCCGAGCGCGCCGCAGCGCAGCGAGCACAGCAGCACGCGCGTGCGCGGGTCGCGCCGCAGCGCGTCGAGCGCCGCCTCGCGCGCGTCGTTGCGCATCCCGCCGTCGTACCGCGCGAACCGCAGCCCCTCCTTGCGCAGGAACGGCTCCACCACGTCCAGCATGCTCGTGAACTGCGAGAACACGATGAACTTGTGCTCGTGCGCCTCCTTGCGCAGCAGCGCGATCAGCTGCCGCACCTTGGCCGACGCCAGCACGTGCGGCGTCTTCTCGTGCCGCGTGACGTCCCCGTCGTCGGATTCCGATTCGAACTCGGACTGGGACACGCTGCCCACGTCTTCGCTGTCCGATTCCGAGTCCGATTCGGCATCTGCGCCTTCCCCCTCGCTGGCTGATGCGGAGGCTGCCTGCGAACGGCGCTGGGTAATCCGTCTTTGGAGGACGGAGATAGACTCGAATTCTTCCTCCGAATCCGACTCTTCCAGGGCCCGTTGCAGGTCTTCTGACTTGGTGTCTTCCCCATCGTCCACGATGAAACTACTCAGGCGGCTACCCCCTTGCGACTCCTGCTCTTCCGAGTCTTCGCTGTTGATGGTCTCGCCCTCACCCTCGGCATTCTCATCATCAGTGCCACCAGCCTTTCCCAATCGGAGGGGGCCTTGTTCGTCACCAGAGACGATCCAGTCGCCTTCTTCCTCTTCGTCGTCACTGTCCAGGATGGCGCGTCGGTTCCTTGCCTTCCTCTTTTTGAAGGTGTCGCCTTCTTCTTCTTCGTCGTCGTCACTTTCCAGGATAGCACGTCGGTTCCTCGGCGTCCTCTTCTTGAACGTTTCGGTCTTGATCTTCTCTTCGACAACCTCCTTAACCTTGGCCTTCTTCTTCCTGGTTCGCTTCTCAGGGGATTTGGAGTCCCCGTCCTCGTGGTGCTTGAAGTACTCCAGATCCTCAAAACATGCCTTGCACTTGTCGCTGCCTGGTTGGCGGTTCCCCTTGTCTAACTCGAAGCCACAGATCTCGCAGTGTTTGGCCATGACGTCCAAGCCGCCAAGCAAGTCTGCAAGGGCATCGACGTCTGCATCGTTGCTCTTCTTCGCTTTCGTGTCGTAAGAAAGCGCATCCTTGTCCTTCTCAAGCTTGCCCTCGACGAGCTTCGGGTGATTACATGCCTGCCTCAGTCGCAAGAGTAGCACCAACGCGCTAGCATAGTTGAGTTTACCGCGCATCATCTGTTCTATGCTCTTGTCCGTTCGTTGTTCCAGCCTGTCGTAGAACCGTCTCTCCGCGGGCGAGAACTCCGCGGCAATGGTTACAACTTTACGTTCGGTAACCTTAAAGCCCTGGGCCGAGCTCTTCTCGCCGCCTTCCGACTCCTTGTTTCCAGTGTCCAGAGCGCCCGCTTCCTTCAAGATGTCCTTCGTTCTTCTCTTCATGAAACACCGTAAAAGGCTGTGTAGTCGGCGGATCGCAACCTCTCCCTTTCCTTGCTTCATTGGTACCTCGAAATGCTCCTTCCATTCCCGCAGATCGTCGTAAGGCTTGATTCTGAGGAATTTCACGAGACTCTGGAGTTCATCTAGGTTGTTCTGCATCGGCGTACCACTTAGACACCACCGATAGACACTGCGGAGCTCATAGCATGCTTTCGTGGCTTTCGCGTTCCTGTTCTTGATGGTATGTGCCTCGTCAAGAATGACGCGGTACCAGTGCAGCCCAAAGCAGCCCGTCTTGAGAGTCTCGGTTGTATGGTTATGCTCCGATACAAGAATTTGGTATGTGGTAATGACAACATCATATTTGCGTAGATCCTCGTAGCGCTTTGTGCGTTGCGGGCCATGGTGGACTAGGACCTTCAATCTGTGGGTGTCGCTAATCTTGTCTTTCAATTCTGCTTCCCATTGACGGATCAGAGCGAGCGGCGCTACGACTAGAGTCGTCTTCTCAACACCGGGATGCTTATCGGCAGGCTTCGAATTGCTGAGGATCAGTGATATTGACTGCAGGGTCTTTCCTAGGCCCATGTCGTCGGCGAGAAGACCGCCCTTGGGCACCTTCCCTTTTTTGACCGGACCTAACTCACGGCCTTTCATCCATTCAACACCTTGGACCTGGTGGGGAAGAAGTCGGACCTTGAGCCCTTCGATCTGGGACTTGTCTTCGCTATGATCGTCACTCGTCACTTTGTCCTCGTCATCTTCGAGGGAGCCTTCGAGCAAGGCCTTGATGTCTGCAGCCGCCTTCTTGGGATCCACATACTCGGAGAAGACGCCGGGCTGTCTGTAGATGGAGACGGGAGGACCGTCTGACACTGCTATGGGGTTACCGGCCGACCCCATCGGGCCTAGTGATGTGCTGAACATAGGAGGCGGTGCAGGCTTCTTATCCTTATAAGTGGGCTGCAGAGGTCCATTTATGCGCTGGGGTCGATGGTGTTCTGGGCGGTTCTTTGGTTGTATGAAGAGATTGGCATATTTATCCTCCATGCTGCCCGACCAAGCCTTCGCTTTAACGGCGGGTCGTGAGGTAGAACTAGCCGTCGAAGACAAGGAACTTGTATTGTTGAATCCCGGTGTTGTACTTGTAGACTGTCGGGGCTTTCCACTGCTCTGGCTGGACTGACTCGAAGGATTACCGTTCGTTTCGCTTAGGCCCAGAGGGCGCAGAGGCAGAGGCGCCTTGGGAGGTGCTTGCTCTTGGACCATGACGGGAGGCCGCCTTGGTGGCGACAACAACAACGACAGATACTAGCGGTTAGTAAGGGTTGCTGAGGCCGAATGCGTCTGGAGATGATTTGCTTGGTCGACGACTGAAGTGGCTCTTCCAGAGTATTCTTCAATATGGTGTTCTCTTTATTCTGTCTACGTGTTGCGAATCGGGTGTTAGGCTGGACGCGGTATTGTTAGTTAAGCGAAGTCCAAAGTCGTCGCTTGGCTTTCTATGGTAATCCTAGTTAGTTCCGTCCCATATTAATGACGATTTGACGACAGCGCTCGCATCTATTGGATACAACGTAGACCGTACTTACTAATATTTACAACGGCATATCGTCCATCTGGGCCCGCTGAAGCTCGATTGTTTGCATGGATATTGTTCAATCACTCTGAGGGGACCGTGTTTACCCAAGTGGCATAATTGCCGGGCCAACAGTTGATAAGATAAGGACAATGAGCCGCAGTTCGCCAATTTTCAGAATGCTTAGTCTAGGTGGTGTTCGGCTAACTTCAGCATGGCTTGCTGATTGACATTTTCTGTCCAAAGTCGGAAATTTCTACGAATCAAAATAAATCAGCTATCAATTCATAATCATTTTAGTACCTATTACGTAGTTCAAAAATTAAGGCCGTACGTAAAGCAAACTAAAAAAGATATTAATTTTGATTGGGTGCAATGTCGATTAGGGGAGTTAAGTGGAAACAGACCACCATCAAACTATTACAAATACCTGGGTACAAGCCCCAAAATACATCATCGGGAAAACGTAAAGTACCTTTATCATCAGCAGCTTGTGCTGAAGTTAACCGAACACCACCTTGATTGGGTGCATCCGCCGATAAGTGGAACTAGCCCCACCATCAAAGCATTAAGCATCCCAAAATACCTGGGGGACCAGCCCCATAGTACATCACCGGAAAGTCCTAAATATGGCCAGTTTTCATTAGCCATAAACTAGGTGCTCCTTAGGCACACAGTGCTAGCATCGAGCAACCGAGTTGAACGGGGATTTAAAATCCACCGCACCGCAGATCACTTTATGCACCTGATGTACATGCGCACGTGGGTACTTGTTACTTGCACCCCTTGCTTCTCACCTCGGCAGCGGGAATGTATCAAGCAGCCACTGACCGACCGCTGTGGAGCTTGTTTGAGATCGTTCCCGTCGGTATTTGAGCCCTGGTATACGGATCTTACCTTCAATGTTGCTTATTCATCTTAATTCTTATAGGGACCGGGGAGATGCACACATGCATACGTCTGTCCAGTGTCCACTCATCCTATAATTGTACCACCTACTTTAACTACTTTCAGCTATACTCCGTGCTCTCGAAGCTATTGACAATTCGTCTCTACCATCCATATGCGCATGTACGAAGCAATAGTAGCAAGTACGTGCGCACGCGGTCCCCCCGACATACTTACGTACACGTTGCCGGGGCCCCTGCTTCTATGAATAACTTGCGTCGAACTATCCGATATTACTTTCTGTAGGCTCTGTCTTGGCCCAATCGATAGTCATATCCAGTACCCCCGGAATGAATTCGCCCTAGGGTAATCAATGCCGTGGAGTGTTACATCACGATTTACCTCGCTCTGCCGGCAGTCCGGATATGGTTGCGTGTCTATCGTCTTCCCTCTTCTCGATCCCCTGAGAAGAATCGTCCATCCACCATGATTTATTGTGCCATCAGAGCATTCACGCCTCTCCCTGATATCTCATCATCCAGGTGTTGTTTCGTTATGACCGCGGACTCCCTAGAGGAACTTTACTAGAGACGCTCCCGACTTATCTCTCTTGCCGGTCACAATGGACGCGACTGAGGCTAGAAACAATGGGACCAGCGGTAATGACTGGGAGGCCAAGAGGGAGGTCATCTCGAGCCTTTACCGCGACCAAAATAAGACGTTGAAGGAGACGATGCAGATCATGGCGGAAACTCACGATTTCTACGCAAGGTGAGCGGCGAGCTTTTCCAACGGCGCAATCCTGTCATACGGACCCCGCCATTACCACCGCAAGTGCAGAATTTGACACCGCTGACACGACCAAGCGCAAAGATGTACAAGACTCACATCAAGAAGTGGGGCAGTAAGCAACTCCCTGAGGCCTACCTCTTCTATATTTCTCTTTGGGTCTGAAGTAAGCCTCAGCGCCGGCTGGTGCTGGTGCTGGCGCCGGTGCTGGCGCAGCCTCCATACAGGCCCATCTGAAGAGGAGCATATATCTATGTGGGGTAGATACTAACAGGGGGATCTCGAGTATAGTTGATAAGAATATGAAAGCCCGCGATGCCATTGAGATCGTCCGCCAGCAGAAGGCCCGGGCTGCGATGGGGAAGTCCTCTGTCGTCTACGTCAGGGGCCGCCGTGTCGAGCCTTCCAAGATGCAACAATACCTGCACCGCGTATCCGAGGCGGTGGCCAATGAGATCCTCTTGGGCACATCGGACGATAGTGTCGCGTTGGAGTTTAACCCTTACCCAACAAATGCGAGGGTTGTCGTCAGGACTCCTTCGCCCGACTTAAGCGCGCCTAAGTCTCCGACCCTTCCAAAGCGCCTCGACGACCCGATTGATCTCAGACTGCCGCAGGAGTGTATGCAGATTCTGACAAGCCACATGACCAGTGGTTATGAGACCGGAAGGTGGAAGCTACACCCCCAGATCGGTGGACCGGATACAGTGAATTCATGTGCCTGGCTAGGGCACTTGAACACAGCACGCGACATGATCATTCACAACCGAACGAAGCAAGGCTTCCACCTCTTAGGGATATGTCTTGACCAGTACAAGCTTCACCTTCTACAGCCGGATGCCGATTTCTGGGCGATAACTTATGCAGCTATCATAGGTCTCTCCCGTAGTGACTCGAAACTCGCCGACACGTTTATCAGTTATGCCTCGAGACTGGCGGCCATCGTCCTTGCACCCGATCACCCAATCAACTTGGTTTGGTCGCGTCTGTCCAAATTGGGTTTATCCGGTATTGCGGCACATGCCCCCGTCTTGCTAAAGGCTATCATCGATACAAACAAGCGCTACTTCACTCTCCTAAACCCCAACCGATCACACGAGCCCATCGCCATATACTACTCACTCCACTGGCTTGGTCTGATATCCCAAGACGAGATGGACAAGCTGAACCAGGAGGGCGTGGCAGCGGCCAACGCGACGGAATACGGGCAGCAGCGGAGCAGATGCCGGTCCGCGAACCGGCTCATCTCGGAGGGGCAGACGGCGAAGGCCGAACTCGAGCTCGAGGGGGTCCTCCAGTGGCTGGAGACGCAGCCCGAGGGCGCATGGACGGACCTGCGGCTGGAGGTCCGCTACGAGGTGTTCCGGCTCCGGTCGACGATCGGCAAGCCGTCGGAGGTCCAGGCCGCCGCCTGGGATCTGTACCAGTTCTGCATGGACGCGTTCGGCCCAGGCCACTACACCACCACCTTCACCGGCGCCAACCTCGAGATCTACTTCCGCGCCACGGGCCAGACGCTCGTCGCCGACCGCCTGCGCAAGGAGTTCGAGGCCCAGTGGAAGCTGCTGTGCAAGAAGGCCCGATCGTTCAAGAAGGAGAAGGGGAGCCCTCCCCCTTGATTGGAATGTGGTCCAGTAACAGGGGGCAACTTCCCCATGACGGTTCGCCCAAGAACGAGAAGCAAGCGGCACGGCATCTTTCAGCCAAGGCTCTCCGAACCTCACTGAGCCATAGCGATAGGAGTAGAGGGGCTATTCCTATCATGCAACTAACGACTACGACATCTTCCTATTGACTTTAAGGACCGGGCGCGTGAGGCGAATTTCTTTCATACTATGTGTACGAACAACCCTAGCTAGATCATAGGACGGGGTTAGTTAGTGGGAAAATTCATAAACTCTGATATCTCATATCGTGTACAACACGGAATTGGATAACGACAGAATATCACTGTGCAATACAACACGAACATATGATATACAGAATCTACTTCCGGTTCGCCTCATCTCGGCAGTAGTGACTGATATCACGGATCAGTAGGTTCCTATCAACGACCCTTATAGAATATCCGCCTTTTACGTAACTTCCCATTCTTATTTGTTATGTTTAATTTATGCATCCCTATATGACGTGCTGTTATTAGATGATAATTACTGGGTTATTCAGGGGTTGGTCGGTCGGTTGTTCGGCTATCCACTAGATAACAAAGGGCGCTTGAACATAGCATTTCGCATTGCATTGTACGGCGACGAAACGAACTTCATGAGCATTTGACGTTAGAGTCTTAGCGTTGGGACAAAGATATTCTACAAAGACCGACTCTATTCTGCGGGACGACCCCACAGACCTCAACCGGAGAGTTCCATAGCTGCACGTTGTTTCGAACTCGCAATGTGGCAAATCAAAGCTCTAGAACTGTACGTATTGCGGCACCTCATACCGTCCGCAACTGAACCGCAGAAACAAGATCATAGGCTTTGCAGGTCGGTATAGTACTTTGGCAAGATGTCCATTTTATTTGAGCATTGTGCAGCCGTCACGCACTCTCACCCCTCCCCAGCCATCATCGTCAGCCGCTTATTCCTTCCAAATCTACCTATATCCTGTCGATATCAATGTTTGACGCGGGTCTGTAAGCTGCGATCGCATCAACCGGCCCGTACCTACTCTAGCTTCGACCCTAGCCGGACGGATTATACTCGTACTAGGCAAGCACACAGGCCCACCGCCCACGCCCGGGGTTCCAATCCTTCACAGGCCCAGTCCTCCCACACGAACGGTGGGCCCCGCTCTGGACCCCCTGTTCCAAGTCTCAATCCCAGATTATACGTGAACCTTTTCCGTTTACCTGTGCCCATGGGACGTTCGTGTCCTGCCCGAGTACGCCGAGCCCGTCTCCCTCAGCCTTAGCTAGCTGGGTGCAAACAACCGCTACCGGCCCGTTGAGACGTCGTATCACGGGATTATCGGAGAATATGGTATCTAATATGTCTTGGAAGTTGGCTCTAACCCCTCACACCCTCTCTATCATTTCCCCCAGATATAAGAGGATAGTATTGGCGTCTCCCTTCACTATTGTAGTCCGATACTGCTGTAGTACTACGAACCTGCACTTAGACGTCGAAGAATTGCATGTTACGTGGACATAGTAAGTGGCAGTTAACAGGCAGCGACCGAGGAACCCCCCCAGGAAGGCTCTACTCGTAACCTCCCTGAAGGCCGATTCTTCCACCGTTCCGGTGAGAAGCGCAAAGCGCGAGGAAGAGCTCCTTTACGGGGCCGCGGTAAGCCGGATATCGTTACGGCAGTCGCCAATGTCACAGATATTTCCATCTGTCTCTGCCACGAGACAGTCTCCCTCCTGCCCGCTGGTGTACCCCACAGCCACCAGCACGATCCAGGTTGCGCACCTTCACTATAACGACATACTTGCAAGGTCTATGTGTGCAGTCGAGGCATTGCCGCACAATTTATTATCTGGAGATGGTTTACTAAAGCAGCGACTAGCTGAATAACGAAGGGAATAAGTGGTGCGGTAGAGAGCTAGTGTGCCTGTACCCGTAACTCCAAGAGAAGACAACCATTCTAAAACAGGCCATGTCTACACCCTTCCGAGAGTTCCTGGCCCGTCTACATTCTATATGCTTTATAAGCCTGGTTGCTTTTCGACACCGCTGGCCCATGGAAGTCTTCTAGGCCTTTATTCCAGGGCTGACTGAGCCGATCGGTGCTTCCGGTCCCCTCCGGTTTGCCGTTGCCGTAGGCGAATTCTAACCGCTGTAGCGCCTCGTTATTGCACTCGCGCCGCTTCCGCCAGATCCGCCTCAGTGTAAGTAGCACCGCCACGAGCAACACCAACCCCCCGACACCGCTGGCAATGCCCACCGTCGCGGCCATCGGAAGGCCTCCGCCGCCGCCACCAGATTGGGTTACGGCGTCGCCGTCTGGCACCACGGTAGGAGTTTCCCTTGAGCTTGAGACCGTTCCAGGGGTCTGCGTAGTGGGCTGTACAAGCACCGCCGAAGGCAGAGAAGTCTGTGTGTTGGCCGAGGTGTCACTCGTCGGGGTCGGATCCGACGTCGGGCTCTCGATGTCGGGCTTTTCAGACGTGACCGAGATAATTAGAGTCGAAGGGGCGCTCGTTGTAGTAGTGATCAGGATGGTTGTAGATGGTTCAGGCTCAGCTGTCGTAGATGTATCGGCCGTATCATCGGTCGTCGTAGATGTACCGGCTGTATTGTCGGTCGCCGTAGCTGTTGGCGGCAGTGACGATGGGGACCGCTCTGCGGATGTCTCTCCATCTGTGGGAGCCCCTCCACCCGTTGAAGTCTCTCGAGCTGTGGTTGTCTCTCGATCTGTGGAAGTTCTTCCATCTTGTGTTTCTTCCGACTCATCGGCTGAAGTCGTCGTGGGCCTCGTAGGCGCCGTAGTTGACTGAGTATATTCTAGAGTTGAAGTGGACGTTGCCTGATCTTCGTCGTCAAAGTCCAAGCTCAACCCCGCGCCATTACCAATACTCTCCACAAGGCCAGCCATCGCGGATGAGATGCGAAATTAAAAGAAGTCCGGGCTTCTTGAATAAGAAAAGAAAACGATGGGGAGGTTTCTAAAAGTACATGGGAGAAATTGTGTTGGTGTCAGCGAAGAGAATGCTTTCTCCTCCCGGGGGCGATAGAGGGTAGTAAAATGGTACATCTCACTCAAGTGCCGCCCACTCGGTTCGCGGGGCGTCACGGATCTATCCGCCTTGCTCGAGCCTCGAAGTTTTGGTCCGAGGATTCGGCGCCCGCCATCGTTTCAAAAGCCCCTGCTCAATATGTCATCGCCGTACGCTCGTTTGCCAAGGAGGCAGCAAAGGCAAGGCGATCCGCAAGAGATCGGCCCCACGGCCGCACGGCGGAACCCTGCATGAAGATCCCCTGACGATCAACCACGGTCGCGCAACCAATTGCAACCCTTCGAGCGCCTGGGCGCTTGCAATTTGCCGCCCAAGGCGCTGGTTGGCGTAATTGACACGCTGGAGACCAATAAAGATCGTCAAGCGCTCTCAATCAAATTGACCATCAACCTTGCCGCCCAATTAGTTTTACACGGACCGCAATCTTGGAGGTTTGATTCGCATTTTGTTCAACAAATTGCGAGAACCCGGCGTATTATCCAGGTTACACCAGCCTGACAAGCCCTCAATAAGTAGCCGACTTGAAGTCTCCAATTAAGGGCTTCGGACTGTCACGGTCGCCCTCGACGTGTCGTGATCAATGATTGACTTTTGAAACATAGCTGCACAGCGCCAACCAGCTTGCCGAGAACCGAGGTGATATGTTTAGCATCTTCCCTTCCGTTGACACCCACTCATAAATCCGATGGTGCGGGCAGTAGCTGTATCTAGCCAGCCTGATCCACGCCACCGGCCTTGAAGAAACGGCGATTCGTTTAAAGTGACTCGCTGTCCTGACCATGTCTTTGCCCACGAGCGCCGCGCGACGGGGGCATATCACGCGCTTGTTTTCTCAGCTTTGGGAGAGACTCAGGATAAGCGCGAAGGGCGAGCAGAGGACCCTCCAGGGATATCCTCCTAGAAGCAGAAGAATGTCCGTTGAATAGGAGCGGACCGATAAACAACCGCTTGAACTTCAATATCCGGCTCCGGCAATAAGTTTCGGCTTGGAGATTCGGCATCGGAGATTCGGCATCAAGTTGCGACTCGAGGTTCCGGCGCTAAAGCGTCAAAAGAGCGCTGCCGAGCTGTTGCGTCAACGGTGAAGTCAAACTGCAAACTCTCTACCCACTTTTTGCCGTCCCTTTATTCACATTAAGAATTTGGCTTAATCAGTTGATTTCTGGGTGGGTGCGCGTCGTCGTTGTGCGTGCACCTAGGTGGGAATAGGAAGGTTTGGGTTAGGGTTGACTCGTACACCCAACTGTTGCCTAACTACCCCTATCCACAAATCCTCTCGAGTCGCCATACATATACCAACACTTCACGACGAAGCCCAAATCTTTATGTGTTAATACCCTCTGCTGAAACTCACCATTACCTTCAAAGCACCCGAAAATGTCTGCCGACAATCTAGCAGCCGGATATGTCCTCCACGACGGCTATCCCTCATTGGACGAGTACCTCCACCTCCGCGCCGCTTCGGGACTTAAGCCCGTGAACCCCGCCCAGGCCGCGGCAGTAATAAAAGGCAGCTGGTACGGCTGCTACGTGACCACAGCCGACGACCCTTCGAAGCCGGTCGCCATGGGCCGCATCATCGGCGACGGCGGGTGGTACTTCCATATCGCGGACATGGCGGTCCTGCCGTCTCATCAGCGTCGGGGCCTCGGGGATGCCGTACTCAAGCGCCTGCTGGCCAAGATCAACACGGATGCTGCGCCGGGGGAAGCGTACGTGTCGCTGATGGCAGACGCACCCGGCAGGAGACTGTACGAGAAGAACGGATTTGCCGATGCCATGCCGCAGGAGATGGGGATGAGCTTGATAATGAACATAAGCGGCTCCGAAGGAGGCGCATGATTTTCGGGGAGCCTCCTGATGTGTACACGTTCAGCTGGAGAGCGTAACTCGGCCTGCAATTCAGTGGAGTGGCTGAAAATATCTGAAGGGGACCGTCTGGGGGCCGACACATCGATGCTCATCTAATGCTCTGATAGTACGCAGGTTCCATAGGAGTCATGCAACTATCTACCAGACCCCCCTTTTTATTCCCATCTCGTCCCTATGACAGACAGCGAGCCCACGGAACGACGGACTCTTAAGAGATGCCACTGCCCATAAAGCCAAATGTCGGGGCTACCAAACTGGGCGGCTTTTTCGGACGCTGGTACTAATGCAACAGCATATGGGAAGCCCCGCCACACAAATTACTCATACAGGACCAATTATGCCGTAAAGTAGATTTCGTGGGGTTGTGTCACCTGTAAAGGGGCCGGGGTGAAACGCCGCCACGTACTATCGAGGCCCATCATCCCGTGTTGTTGGAACGCTGAATACGGCATCCATCTATGGGTATGAAGTAGGATAGGTCCGATAAGCGATCAGTTGTAACTGGCGAATTGAGGCGACTGACAACAGGGCTACGAAAATGTCCTGATTCCAAACCTGGAGGTACTTAGGCTCGATAACAAGCAAACAACCGTCTGGATCACTTGTTGCATTTATTATCGTTACGAACAATGCTTACTATCCTGGGTCTCTTGCCCAAGTCGGCGTGGAATCGGGATGTTGTGGGTCGATGATGCGAGCCATAGCCTGCCAAATTCGGCATTATAACGACCCGCTATCTAGCAGTCATCGGAGCTTAAAGAGTGAGAATACGCGTCCGATATGATAACTTAGACGAAGATGAAATCCCTCCCTATGGCTAGTCTCACGTACGTGTCGAGGCTCCATACTTTCGGATAAGGCAGGATAATCCCGCCACAGCATCTAATGCCACACTTCAACAACTTTTAATGCTAGGAGTAGTTGATTCTAGCAAGGAGTTGAAAACGAAGATAGCAGTTGTTCACAGGGAATACAGATATATGCTCCTTAAAAAATCAGTCGTGACTCGGGACGTATAATATCAGTGAATAGATTCCTTCTCTAGTGTGATAATTCCGACACATGAGAAGCAATTCTTTCAATTTGGAACAACTCGAGATAATAAAAAGTAGAGGACAACATATCGAACTATGTGTCGACCGCCACCAACGACTACGCTGGGTTTCGCATTTATCGGTAAATAGGGGTTATCCTCCCTAGAGGCGGTGGCTATGTGATTAATATGTTTTATAAGCTGCATGCATGGCCCCACGGTACGTCCATACCACCCCAATATCTCGTCTGGGTTGCGCCTAGACTGCTGCGCCATTCCATTATGCGCTTCGCATTCAACCCCAATCCAAGCTTTTCCCCAGGCAGGACGTTTAACGACGTTTGAGACATATAAATAATGAGGCTGCGGGAGGTGTTCTTATCTCGAACTTGGACATGCAGATCGATTCATACGGTCACGTCATGTGCCATCCATTCTCAAGCGCACCAGAGCCACAGGAGACAAGGGGGATTCGTCCCGGCAGACCGGAAAGGTCCACTCGTTTTACTTAACAGATAGAGCCGCAGAGCCGTAGCCCCCTGCATCATTCACAGTTGACCTATAGTAGCTCTGGAGTCGGTTGGCCTACTTAAGGCGGCCGATATTGCTTCTTCTGGGATTGATTCCATCACACCGGCGCGATAGGCTACTGCAGAGAGAACTTCTGGAAAGTCTGAGCTCAACCATGGACGAGGAGGAGCAGGAGGGGCGGGGAGTGGATGGCGATGGTAGACAGCTCAAAATGCATGAACCAGTCCTTCAATGTAACACACCCGCTTGTGGTAGACATCCATCTCAGCTCTATCTTGGATGTTGGTTCAGCTCCCATGGTTCGTTGCCAGTAGAGTAGGTGTCGTATTGGTAACCGGAGTGGTTCAGAAAGCGGGGCGCCACATGCCGTTGAGAACAATGCCCAGAACTTATTCAGCTTACGGTTTGTCTTTAGTACAATCTCTTGTACGATCACGGCCGACCAATGGAGTATTATGTGGCGGCAACAGCAGCGCCACGGTTGGTCGGTCGGCGCGGAATTCATGCCCTTCCCCCCGTTTGTTCCCAAGGATAGGGGTGCCACCCAGCCACTCCCGGACAAGCTTCCTAACACGGAAGAGCCTATTCATGACCGATATGATACCGTGCATAGTTCTCCGCACGCGTGAACATGCCGACAAATGCGCCAACATATTTGGAAGCCAACAGCCACCAAACCTAGAGTGATTGTGAGGAGTCGCTTAACACTCTCGTGGTGAACTTGATGCTAAGCAGAGCCGTGTAGTAAAATTTGGTCCGCGGGGATTGTCGATCAAATCCAGCATCCTGTGAACTGTCATACGAGGAGCTCGTGTACAGTCGCACTTTAACGACGCATCCCGACTGCCATATCGCGATAGTGTCTCGAGTATGTCTGAGGTTGACATGGGGTCCTCTTGACTAAAGACATGGCGCAGAAATGGTCTCGCCTATCAAGACAATCAAGCTCAAGCTCGGCCGATTAAAGTTTCTTATTAGGTTCGGCCCCGAGACGAGTAAATGGACCTCTTATTAGGACAAGGTTCATGGTAGGCAAGAGGAGCTCGTCCTCAGGTTGTCAATGCTCCAGACAGGTCGATCCCGGGATCTGTATGGTTTAGTGCAGTCGATTGGGTGCAGATCCTATTCTGGCTAATCCAGTACTGGCCCTCGGCTACTGCCGCAACCGCCCCCGAAGGAGCGTGATTAGCGGGAACTGCCCAAAATCGAGAATGGCGTCGTCTGGATTCTTTATCAGACTACTTCGTAACCTCGAGGCGACGAATGTCTCTTGGCATTCCCTCGACATGGGTTCCGGATACGGGGATCCGTGCGATAGCAGAGAGGGTAAATACGGAGCCAAGGTGGTTGACAAAAAAATTGATAGTGTCAGTGACGTTTTATGGGTCGTGGCCGTATCAATATTTTTGTCAACCACCTTGGGAGCCAAGTTCTTATCTGCGTGGTGAGAAGGGAGCGTGTCTCTTGGGCATTCCCACGCCTGTGGACCCATTGACATAAGCCAAGCAGAACGCCATGGCCACAATTGTCTTGCATGAGAAGGACGCCGTGCCGCTGCTCCCGACAGGGAGGCCAGCTACACCGAACCTGCTTCCCACCTCTTCCCCGACGACCCTATCAAGGTGGAGGTCGATGTTTCTGAGCAGGAGCCCGAGCCCGAAGACAGCTTCAAGCCGCTGCCGCCCCTGCCAGGCGTTCCTGCGGAGTCGAACTCGCTTACGTTCAGAGCTGACATCACCGGTATTGTCCTCGGCTCACTCGTGAACGCCGCTAATATATACCTCGGCCTGAAGACCGGGTTCAGTTTCGGCGCTTCCATGTTCGGTGCCATCTTTGGATATGGCTTCGTGAAGCTCCTCTCCACTACCTTCGCCGGCATGCCCATCCTGGGTATGCCCTTCGGCCCTCAGGAGCGTTTCTGCGGACTCGACCTTGCGGGCTTCCCCGGGTCATTAACAATCAGAGCAGGAGAACAGCAGTATCCAAGCTGCAGCCGCCGGCGCTGGTGGCCTGAGTGGTCTCTTCGTGGCCGCGCTGCCTGAAACTGTTGTCCGATGACCCTAGGGATGACTACGGCCGCTACATGACCTTAACCTTCATCGGATCCTTCTTCGGTCTCTTCTTTGCCGTCCCCCTGCGCAAGTTCTTTCATCGTCAATGTCGCGCGAGACCTTCGTTTGATCTTCCCTACTGCGACCGCCACTGCCTTCACCATCAGGCCGGTGCATGCTATTGGCTCTGGCGCTCAGGAGGTGATGAAGAAGATCAAGGCGCTTGGTATCTCTTTCGTCTTTGCCTTTGTGCTCCGCGTGGTCTCCCGACTACGGTCTTGGCTTCCTGTGGGACTGGCACATCTTCACCTGGATCTACATCTGGAGCGATTACAAGAGCTTTGCCATTAACATTGAGAGATGGGGTTGGTTTATTGAGTGGACGCCCGCCTTCGTCGGCTCCGGTCTTCTCGTCGGTCTCAATGTCGGTATCTCGTACTTCGTCGGCAGCTCCATCGCTTGGGGGTTTGTCGGCCCTCTGCTGATATATACCGGGGAGTGTGAAGGCACGCAAGCCGCCCCTGATGACCCGCTCTGGCAGGAACTCGTCACGTACAACGGCATGTCTGGGATGAGCGACCCCGATTACGTACCCAGCCCTCGTTATTGGCTCCTCTGGCCCGGCGTCATGGTCTTGCTCTGCTACTCGATGGCTGAGTTCCTTTTCAACTACAGGATCCTCTGGTATGGCATGAAGTACGGCTGGAAGAACTTCGCCACCGCCGCCAACGCCCAGCTGGCTAAGCGTGGTAAGCACGTCGCCTACTTCGAGAGGCAGGCTGCTAAGGAAAATGACAATACCGCCATCGCCGAGGACTTCGCGATGCCAGCACAGCAGGTCTCCTCCTGGGTCTGGATCGTCGGCTGTGTTGCGATTCTGGCAGTTACCATGGTTATCGTAGAGGCGCAATTCCAGATCAACGCCGGTCTGTGTCTTCCCGCTTTCATCCCTTCCATCATATTCGCTTTCATGTCTATCCACGGCGCAGCCGTCACTAATGTCACGCCTCTGACCGCCTCCGCTAAGGCATCGCAACTTGTCTTCGGTAGTGTCATCCAAGGCCAGCCCCAGATTAACGCCTTGAGGACGAAGTTGATCGCCGGTGCTGTCGCGTCCGCCGGCGCCGATATGTCGACTACTCTAACCAGCGGTGTGCGGACGGGGTTCTTGCTCAGCACCCCACCGAACCTTTAATTCTGGGCTCAATCCGTCGGAACTCTGGTCGCTATGTTCCTCGCCCCGGGCGTCTTCTTATTGTTCGCGATGGCGTACCCATGCAATAAGCAACCTCCGGCCTATGCGCCTGATTCTCTAGAAATAGCGAATACTAACCCCAGATGTTACAGTCCTGGACGCCGAGGCCACTCATTGCGGGTTCGTCGTCCCGTCCGTTACTGCGTGGAGAGCCGTTGCCGAGGCGGTCACCCTGGACAACATCCCGATCCCCCTGTCGTCCGGCATCTTCAGCATCGTCCTCGGCGTCTGGTGCGTCATCCAGGTCTTCATCAAGCGGACCTGGCTGGTCGGGGAGCGCGCCAAGTACGGCAAATGGCTGCCCAACTGGATGGCCGTCGCCATCGCCTTCGTCCTGCCGGCCACCCACTACTCCACCGCCATGTGCATGGGCGCCATCATCGCCCACTACTGGCTCAAGAAGTACCCCAAGAACTTCGAGGTCTACTGCTACGCCATCGCCGCCGGTCTCATCGCCGGCGAGGGTCTCGGAGGCGTCATCAACGCCCCTCTGACCCTCGGCGGCGTCGGCGGCTCCGAGAAGGGTTCCGGCGTCGCGTGCCCGGCCGGGCAGTGCTAAATTTCGACCATGAATACTTACGTATCGAGACGTTGAAACTGAATAACGAAGTACATGAATGAGGATTGACGGATAAGATGTTTAATGTTCATATATACCCAACTTAAGGGCGCGCGTTGGAGAAATAATGGGTCTAGGACTAGACCATTTGATGGTGCTGCAACTTCAGCATATGAACTGACATTGTGGGATGAGCGACATGTTGCTTCCACCGTTCTGGGTACCTACTCTGGATCTCTACACTCACAAGCGATTCTATCCGACTTTTTCCGTGTCCTGGTGGATGGGTGGCCCCCGATACTCTCCGTCGGAATTATTTCAGCAGCTCTGTGTTTGTCGAGCTTAACGTTGATGTTAGGGACCATTGGTGACTATAGCAAATAGTCTGCCGCTCGGGCCTCTACGCGCAAACCATGGTGACGGTTGCCATGTCCGACTTGCTATTCTACCTTCTGGCCAACCAGGTGCCTATAATTGTTCAGAATTAGGAAGTATACTTTGCGAACCCGCGTGAATAGAGCTACTAAACAGCTATCGCGCGAGTCACACGCTCCTATTTCTATATTCATAGGAATGCTTGAGCTTCCTCTAGTTACGTGCTGTCGAAGTCGCGATGCGGGACCCTGTCGAAACAGGGGGACGTATCTTCCACTACTGGTTCCTTCGTAGCCGACGGGTTTGCTGGATGGGTTCAAGTGAGCCAAGAAATTCCCCTTTTTGACCCAGGGCATGTCTACGACACGGAGAGCGGGCTGATAATATAAATGTGTGCCGCTTCAGCACTTCTACCAAGAACGTAGATCATCAGATACGTGAGCCCCTTTTGCTTGCACTCGGTCCTCATCATTCTCCCAGTAGGGTTGGAACTTTGCGACGCGCATAATGGAGGTGGATGAACCATGTTTGTAGCATCCCGGAATCGGAATAGCTGATGCAAGGCGGCGGCGCAGCCTGGTATGGGCTCAATGCGCCGGGCCGCATCATCGACGTCGCAGCGCTGTCTCATCCCTTCTGCCGCCACTAGCCAGCTCGCACCCCAACGCGGGCTCCGTAACGGCCTGCGCTACCCCGCAACTTGCGCCGGGGCCGTCGAAAAAGGCGGGTCTTGGATCTGCGCATGGTGCGCCGGCCGCACCCGTTGCCAAGCCGTTCGTCGAACGCGGGGCGGCGCCACAACTATACGCAACTATCCGGGTTGTGACGCGGCGACGCGGCGACGGAGCAGCTAGGCGGTAGTCAGTGACCATACTGCATTCTCAGTCTCTGGTAACCGTTGATGCTTCTTCTATGGCAAGACGGTGGGCGAAGACAAAGTCTATGACCTCGCGCCATGAGAGGACCACGGCTGGTACGATAGGCGGCAGTATAAGTTTGGTGATGTGGACGTCGATAGCGATTTGACACCACTTCGCATAATATCTGGTTGTATATCAATACGTTTGCTGGTCGATACCAGATAACAGACCCCAAAATGTACAGATTGCCTTTAATTTCCTTCCAAGGCAATGTGCCAACTAGTTGTTACTGGGAATGTTGGTTTGATGCTAGATCGCCGTCAATCGGAATCGGATATCCGTACCCAAACACGTTACGACATAAATGTATAAATAAAGCAATATAAACAGCTCCTTTTGCTCCGCCATCAATCTGCGTTGGCCATATCTCGGCCATTCTACCTATATCATCCCGGCAGAGCCAGCCCACGTGTCGTTCTTAAGCTCCCTGCATGCCCCCGAAGGAAATAATGCTACTATCGTGGCAAACTCACCTAGAACGTTCATAAACCCGGTTACTATATACAGATATAAGTCGCTGTTGCGCATTAAAACGAAGCCTCGGCATCTGGTCTTATAGGCAGCCGTATCATTAAATTAGCAATATACTAGCTGCTTTTCTCATTTAACAGATGCTTAGCAAAACACTCGAAGAAATTCCTGGTATCCCTGCTCGATACATTCATAGATGTCGAAATGCCTATACAGGTAACTGTACATAACGAATATGCCCAGCTGCCCCTGTAATTGCCCAGTCTGACTTAAATTCTTTGTCACATCTTAGCGACTCGCCAGTAATTGCTTTACCACGAACCCGGGGCCCGTTGCTGCTCTCAGCCACCTGGGCAACTACAAAGTGCCCCTCCTTCAGTGCCTGCTTTGATTAAGGAGTAAAGTTAGTCTTAGGCAGTTGCAGGTATTGTAAGTAGGAAGTTATCCTTTATTACTTTCGACAGCAATGCTTACTGTCATTTCGAATCAGAGTGTCCTAGCCCCACTTAGCTTTTGAATCACACACTTTTTTTTTGCAGCATAACTATTAACTTTTGATATATCGAATTTCAAAGCGATATACCGTAACAACAAAAAAGCCTCTAATTTGCAGCTATATATCATTATGTAGCCCTTATCGAGGGCTACGTTTTGATACCAGGTACACCTTTATAACTGCTGTATTAAATAAGAAACAAGTAGTTAAATAAGATTCTACTGTTTAAACCACATATATTCTATTATAACTTAACCAATATAGCAGCTATAAAGGTGCATCCGGTATCATTATGTAGCCCTCGTCGAGGGCTACATAATAGTATATAGCTGCAGATTAAAAGCCTTTTTGTTATTAAGATATATTGCTTTAAACCCCGAAATATCTAAAATTAGTAACTTAAACGGTTTCGCAATTATTTATTATACGTAATAGCAATTAAGAACGCTTTTACCAAAAAAGGCTTAATACTGCGTTGGCTTAATAACAACCTTGCATTAAACCTTTTTAATAAAAGTTTCTTACCGTTAGCTTAATAATACTAACCCCTTATTAAGCCTATTTTAATAAGGGCGTTTCTAATTTTTATTACGTACAACAAACAACTTCGTAATCGTCCAAGTTGTTAATTATGGATATTTCGGGATTTAAAGCAATATATCTTAATAACAAAAAGGCTTTTAATTTACAGTTACATACTATTATGTAGCCCTCGTCGAGGGCTACATAATAATACCGGATGCACCTTTTATAGTTACTATATTAGTTAAGTTATGATGGAATATATATAGTTCAAACAAAAGAATCTTATTTAATTACCTGTTTCTTATCTAATACAGCAGTTATAAAGACGTACCTGGTATCAAAACGTAACCCTCGATAAGGGCTACATAATGATATATAGCTGCAAATTGGAAGCTTTCTAGTTATTAAGAATATCGCTTTAAAGTGTATATTCGAAGTTAAAAGTTGCGTTACAAAAAAGGTGTGTGATTCAAAAGCTAAGTGGGGCTAGGACACTCTGATTCGAAATGACAGTACCTCACTAAAGTCAGGCCTTTTGTTTTAAAGGTTGTGGCTGCGCCTGCGGCGCAGCTGTGGCTAGAGCTTTCGGGGGGCAAGTGTGCATACATTCGGTTTTGGTCACAGTACGGATACTACGGTGAAATATGCTGCCCTGAGTTACGTTTGGAGTCCACGTAACCAGCCACAGTCTCGCAGTGGCGATGGTACAGTCCATCAGTTCATGGCTGCTGGTGCTTTCAATAAACTGAAACTTCCTCAGACCATCACAGATGCGATTGGAGTCACCGAGACCCTCGGCTATCGCTATCTATGGGTTGACTCCTTATGTATCACTCAAGATTTGAACGAGGAGAAGATGCAGCTTATCAATGCTATGGACATAATCTATGGGCAAGCGGACTTGACTATTGTGGCTGGCTCAGGAGGCAGTGCCCAGGCGGGACTCAGTGGATGGCGCTCAGAGAACCGCGCGGAGAACGGGAGGGGCAAAGTACATTACGGCCCGGACTTAGTGCTTGGGGTCTTACCGGAGTTCGAAGACAGATTCAGGAGATGTCAGTGGAGGGATCGAGGCTGGACGTAAGTCTTAGGACGACCTGTCCCTGCTGTACAGAGCCTGTTGCTAATACGCGTTATTACAGGCTACAGGAGAGTATGCTTTCAACCCGGTGCCTCATGTTTCTCGAAGGCTTAGTCTATTTCTGGTGTCGGAAGTCATTCTGGCGTGAGGATGTCATGCTTGAGGCTGCTACCAATTATCAGATGCCCCGGGGGACTTGGCCAAGCATGAGCTACAACAGACCGCCACTGCTTCGATACGAATACCTTGTCCTGGATTACACCGCGAAAAAGTTGACACATCCTGATGATATTGAACGTGCGTTTGCAGGAAGCCAAAACTTCATCAAGATTTTGCTGAGGAATACGCGCTCATTCTTTGGTATCCCAGCAGTGGTGTTTGATTGGGCAGTCCTATGGATGTCTGTATTTTCCGTACCTCCTAGCAAATTTGAACGTCGACCAGGATTTCCAAGCTGGAGTTGGATGGGCTGGCAAGGCCCAATTCTGACGGCTGGAACGAAGGAACTATATTCCCGTCAGCAATGGCTCGTTGAAAGAACCTGGATTGACTGGTATATCGTCGATAATGGGCGTCTCGTATGTATTTGGGGTCCTAAAAGGGACGCGATTTCAACGAAACCACAACAGGGGTTTTCCGTTGGGGGAAAGCGAAAAGGCGCACTGAATTACTTCCGCAATATGGGACGACTTCTTCAAATAATCCCTTTAGCCGTAATCCTGCGGGTTACCATTTCAAAGAGTTCGCAGCTTTTGCACGAGCAGAGCAAACTCATGAGGTTCCTCTGGGTTTTCCGTACTTGGTGTTCTCGACGCTCAGTTGCAGATATCAATTCGTGCCGCTTCCAGAAGGGCACGCCATTCTCAGAGACCGGGATGGCTCGCTCTGTGGCTTCATCTATGATGACACTTTACCTGGAACCATGCCATGGCTCACAAAGGACGCGTCACAAGAAGTCCTCTGCCAAGAGGCTGAGGTTCTGATCCTATCCTATGCCAGCGCCTATAAAGCAAGGGCTTACAGAGATCGCTGGCCACAGAGTCCTAGCTGTTACCACTTTCCAAAGGACTTTGAAATACAGAAAGATGGCGAGTGCTTCGATTCTGACCCTTACTTCGTGGAAGAACCCGAGTACCTCGAGGACGGTGACGGAGTTCCGAAAGCTTACTGGCATCCGTGGAGCCTTTTCAACGTGATGATTGTCATTCCCCACCAGGAAAAGCTAGGAGTTCATGAGAGGTTTGCGGTTGGCATTTTGCATGAAAAGGCCCTGAGCCACGGGCTCGAGCCGCCAGTGTGGAAACAGATCTGCTTGGGCTAATGAATGTAACGCCAAGAATGCCATGTTATTACAACTGTTTAGTATGGTCCATATAACAGCCCGATCCCTCCTATGGTCAAAACGCCAGACTTAAAACTAAAGCAACTAAAGACCACTCATGAAAATATTAGATGTCCAAATTCCCAGGATTCCAAGCTCCCATTCAGTTCCCGTCCGGTCCCAGCTCATTCAATTGTAATAGTTACCGTCTCTGCACCCTCCAAAGCTTTATCCAATGCGTCATTCCCACTTTTATCAAAACTTGGAATTCTAATCAGCCCCATCCGGAAATAGGGAGATTCTCTCAGATTTTTGACCTTCCGCAGTAACAAGCAGCAGCGATAACCCTCCTCATCAGTCCCCACCGGCATGCATTGAACAGCGTGGTCCATGAGTTCCCTATCCAAGGTATCCTCAGCACAGTCAAGGTAAACATTCCAATATACATCCTTGACGGGTTTCCTATTGTCGATGGGTTTCCAATTGAATCGGGTGCTTCCGCTACGTTCATTCCAGACGACCATGATGGTCTTGAGCTTGCCCGTGACAATCAGCGACGCCGACTGCAGCAGCCCGTAGTTGTCCCCCCCCTCTTGGTTCGCAATCTTCACATCTTCGATCTTGAATTCGCTGTCGATGTTGATCTTTGTAATCGCACCGTAGACTATCCCCACATGATTCTCGACATAAATGGAAGCCCATGACCAGGTCGGTGCTATGTAGCCCAACTTCTCTTGGCTCGGTCGTTTGCCGGGGTAGTGGAAGGTTCCCTCTGACTCTGCAAGGGACTTCCCAGGTTGAATGGACCGTGTGAACTCGGGCTCGACGTACCATAGCAACTGTCCTTCCAGATTCTTCTCCCACAGCCCTGCCAGGTACTGGCTTCCAATGTAACGATGGTAGTTCTTTGCGATACCTGAAAGTGCAATAAGCCTGTCCGAGAGGTGAGTCAGCTCAGTCTTTGAGTACACCTCCACTATCCGTCTCCATATCTCCAGCGCGCCGAGCGCGGTCTCTTCTTCCCTGGAGAAAGACTTTTCTGAGCGAACTCTTCTTTTGTATAGCGGAAACCCGTCTTCCCTTGGGTCCAAGCCTTTCAGTTTCCCAGAATGGCGTGGAACTCCCACTGGAAGGGACTCAGCGGCATCGAGCTCGGAACACTCCCACGCGATCTGATCCTCGCAGAAGTGGATGACTCGGGGTGCCATGAGCCGCTCCTGTAATACCCAGGCGCGTCTGTTCAGAGGAGAGTCCCCGATATATGTATCCCAGAATGTCTCGTCCTGTATCTGGCGCACTTCCGGTTCCGGAGGCCAGCGGCTCCGTCCGTCCGCATCCAGCTCTCTCTCCAGTCGAACCCCAGGTATCCCATACAACTGGACTGCAGCACGCCCGGTCCACCAGCGGTCTCCTGCGCGGTCCCGAAACAGGCCTGCATCAGCATCACCCCCATGGGTGGCAGAAATGTTTAGATACGACCCGCCGTACACACTCAGCATGTGCTTCGCTTCCTCCTTCCAATCCCTCGCGTGGAGCTGTTTCTCTTCTCCTCTCTGCATGCCTGCGTACTCATCGTTCTCTGCACCGCGCTCTTTCTGCACGATGCACAAAGAGTCGATCCAAATATACCGAATTTTCAAGTGGCTTGCGAAGGTCATGGCGTTTTGAAACAATAGTGGTAGATCATCGACGGGAATGCCTTTCCAGAGATAATCCTTTATATTCATATGGGTCAACTTGGTTTTAGGCTCGCGCTCTCCCCAGCGATGGCTCAGCGTCATGTATTCCCCCTCGACTTTCAGACGACTATGGTCTTTGCGCAGGAGGTAGGAGAAGATCGACCGGGCTCGAGAGATCCAGTACTGATTGTCGAAGAACTGCCGCCTGCGAGTCACGACAAGACGCACGAATCCTTCTGGATATGTTGATAGGTCGATGAGTCTGGTAGGGTATCGATGCTTGGAATCGCTCAACCCACTATTCTTACATTTAGGGTGTCGTGTCTTGCATTCTTCGAGCCAGCGCTCGGCTGTTTTAAATACTTGAGGAGATCCTGTGCTCTGCGGCACTTGGGTGTCCAGCATCGACTCTTCATCTGAATCCAGGAAGAATTAGAACAGTCGCTGCAAGAGCAGTTAGCACAGGACTGAGACGCACCATAAGACCCCGGTTTGAGAACAAAGCTCCCGACTTTATTGTGGTCGCCGAGCTTGAAGGCAAGACGATAGAGCCTGTCTTTGGCATGGAGATTGGTGTCCTCGTGTTTCGCGGGTTCTTCTACGTCCCTGGGATCTTTCAGCACGGACAGCCCAGCTCTAAGCAGTGGATTTGGAATATCTGCTTCCGGGACTGAGTTTTCCTTTTCGGAGAGCAAACGTTGACGTTTCGCGATGGTTGACAGTAACTCATCCTTTTCGATTCTTTTGAAAATGGCTCTGCAGATGCAACATGGCTTATCCTTGGATTCTTCCAGTTCTTTCCAGGTTTTATGATGCTCGAATCTCAGATCGTAGGTGCCGTACCATTTCGAACCTTTGTGGTTCTGGAGCATGTCGCGACAGCGATCGCAAATATTAAGATCCTCCATCCTGCGCCGGATTGTTCGCAATATGTGAGGTGGACGGTTACAACTTCAAGGAGATTTGGCAAGGAAACGAATCTCCACGTTAGTATTAAACTCAAAGAGTTCGACTAAACGATATCACTCGAAGGGATTGGGTAACAGGAAATTGTTTCCGTGCTTAGGGATTCTGTGGAATAAAGCTTTCTGTGCGGCTATTTCTCCATGGTCAGCCAATGCGATTGCAAGATAAAGAGCGCCAACTCAAATCCTCAGGGGCACGATTCTTCAATGCTTCGGTACCGCTTAGCATGAGATGCTGACGGTATGGGTCAAATTGGGAGCCAACAACGCAGATCCCAACTTGTTTCGGAACTACTGTCTGCACCCCACCGGAGAAAAGGGGCAAAAGAGTACTTGCCGTCTCGGAGCTGAAAATATGCGGGCCGTTTGAAAATACCACCTGCCGGCGTTTAAGGGCTTATCCGTACCTCCTTCCTAGTGTGTCAATAGCATGGTGGGTGACTCAACCTGGGCTTCAAGAATGATAGATGAGAGCAGCTTTTGGGCATTTCCACTGATGGCGTACCTTTCCCGTCAGCCACCTATCGTGTCCCCTAGTGATTAGAAGTCACTTTGACAAGTTCATTCGAGGAAATGTCTATCTGTTCTGAGCGAACGAGTCAAGTACTACTAAATCCCTGCACCAATGCCGTGACCGGCTGTCATCCAAAGTAACACATTCGAACTGCGCAAGCCGGCGAGAGAGACATAACGAGGTGGGTAGAATGGCTGGTAATGAATTCGTCAGGTTGAGGGACCAGATTCCTCAGTCGCGATTCGGCCACCCGACCCCTGCAAAAAACTGCAATGAAACCCAAGGCGGCCAACACGAGCCGGGGTTACAGTTTCCCTTCACGCTTCAGACCCTCGTACAGCGCCCAAGCTGCCAGAGTCTTCGCATCTCTGGCCCCTTCCTTCCATAAATCCTCGTACAGGACCAGTTTGAGCGTGATCATCTCGCCCTGAGCTCGCAGACCAGTAAGTTTATCCTTTAAGTCCTCAATGTTCTGCCTGCTCATCTGCTTCTCCCACACAAACAGGTGGATGTACTCGTCCGACCCTCCGGGGCTCGGGTACATGGCTGGCTGCAAGTTTCGATTGACAGTTGCAGACTCTAACGCTAGCTTCGTCATATCCTTGTCCTTCAGCTCGTCGTAGGGGATCTTAAGCCCGGTCTCCTCCTCGGTCTCTGCTAGAGCCTTCAGCGCGACTGTCTTGGTTGCATCGTCCAACATGCCGGCCGGGATCTCCCAAAAGGAGAGATTTCCCGCTGGCACCCGTGGCTGCATGGTCATGACCACCCACTTCTCTTCAGGGTCGTCCTTGGGCGTCAGGATCATAAGCACCGCAACGCTTCCGCCTCGGAGGAACACGACCCCAGGTAGCTCCTTGGTCACTGCCTTCGGATTATTGTTTTGAATGCTCGCTTTCATCGTAATAAAGCCTGAAGGTTTATTCAAATCTCCCCACCAGTTGACCGACTGGATTTGTATAGACCTCAGAAAGTAAGGCCACTCGTGGAATGGGTGAGTTTCCTGTGCCTGGAGCCTCAGATCATTCTGCAATGTTTGCACCCAGTTTTCGAAAGCAGGAAACTTGATTAAGAGCTGCTGGAAAGTTGCCTCATCAAGGTCTTTACCGGCTTTCCATGATGCCCGTATTTCATCCAGCACTCCCAAGTTCACGGAGACTGTAACGGCCGGAGAGTAGCCAGGGAGTGGGAACTCAAACGACATTCTTGAATGAATTACTGAATGTTAGAAAGGTAAAATTATAGATGGCGAGACCTGTACTCGAAGACTTATTTAATCCATAAGAGCAGTCTGAGAGGAAGCAGACAATGAAATGGGAAACACTAACCGCGTCGATAGGGGAATGGAGGCCTCAGTGCGGGCATGGGAATGAGAGCATCAGGCACCAGCAGTAGTCAACTCCGGTGGCACGGGGAGCAGCAGGCTCTGGACGCCTGTTATAGTCACTGGGCGGTTGTTTTCGGGGGCGATTGTTTTTTTTTTTTGTGGGGGGGGGGGGGGGGGGGGGCCCCAAACCCCCCCCGCACGG